>JAMPIV010013314.1:0-161798 GCA_024509875.1 Oreohelix idahoensis
TTTCACTATATAAAATGGAAAGAACACATATCAAATAATTTACATATATGTACTCAATATAACTTACATTTTTAAACTGCAAGCGTATAGCTTGTCTTATAGTTTAACCCTTCCCGGGGAATACGTTATATTTAAAAAATCATCAATCCTCATGAATTAGGAACACGTGCGTATTCCGTCACCACTCATGAGGCTTCTAGCATTTATAAGTTAGTTTAGAAAATTATTTCTTCTTCGTCTGATTATTTAGCAGTAAAATTTAATTCATTATATCTACATTGTTGTTTAAGCTAGAAATTGTAATTTATTCTGTTTTCCACTGAAACACGTCACTAGAAAAATAATACAGACTATATAAATTTTCCTCTCTGCACCAAATCTAACTAGTGAAATAAATTAAGCGATTTAACACTTTAACACTTCACAAAATACAGAATATAATATATATAATATTTTACCTCACACAGAACTACAGGTAGTCGCACAACTTAAGAATTATATGCTTATATTTATGGAAGTCTAGAAGTTCGACAAATTGTCGAAACAAACTGAGAAACTTCGCTATACAGTTTATACTGTTCCGAGCAACCTGTCTACTGCGAATTTAGGAGCGAGAATGAAAATCTAGTTCAAACTCTGGTTATATCTATTACCAGACAAAGAGGTAAACTATAATTTCGCCAAACTGAAATAATCCCCCTTTCCGTCTATAACACTTACGTAACTGTCATAAACTGCCACTTTCTGACCGAGAGGGCGCGTGTCACCATAAACGTAATAACAACAGCTACGCCAATATGTACTGCACACAAGCTACAAATTTGGAAACAACAGTGCTTCACTGAAATGATAGAAAACGTTCCTGGTATTGAGAGAAAGAACAGCCAAAATGAAACAGAAAGGAGAGTTCTTACCACAAAATATATAGAGAAACATTGCAAAGGCAACACCTGGATCCATGCATACACAAGACGGATCAACCACTAATGCAACAAAAGATTTGTGTGGAGGAGTCTTCCTGAGCTTAAGCAATGGCACACACAAAATATAGCAGTCACAACAGGGACATTTTCAAGTAACTTCATAGCAGAAGTAGAGGCCTTATAAACTGAATTAGAAATTCTAATGACAAAAAAAAAAGCTCAGAGAGACCAGTAGATATCTTTTGAGATGCGCTGTCTGTAATTACTATGCTGAAAAGTCAAAGTAAAGCTGAACTGGATGACCTAAGAGTAACACTTCACAGACTATGTCAGCAATACAAAAGAGTCATGATACAGTGGATTCCCTCTCACTGCAACATCCCTGAAAATGAAAAGGCTGACACATTGGCAAAGGAAGAGGAAAAGTTTTCTTAACTTGACACGAATATAACTTATGAGGAGGCCAAGAGTTTTATCAAGTGCAGGTACAGGCACAAGTGGGAAGAAGAACATTCAGGCCACACAAAAAATGATCCGTATTAACAGTTCAGCAGAAGTGAACCAGAGATAATCTTCAGACTTTGCACAGGTCATAACAGATTGAAATATATCATTCCTGGAGAAAATCTACGGAGATATCAACAGCCTCAGGCTGACTACTGCTTTCTTTGAACTTATTCAAGTTGACATCTGAGGGTGAACGAACAAGAAGAAGATATGTAATCACTTCCGCTGAACCATCTCTTTAGGAATATTACGGATAATCTGTCAGTGGAGACAATATGGGCTGAAGGTACTAGCCAGGAAATAAGTTCACCAATGTGTTTGTGAGTTTGTACAAATGCAATCGGAAGTATTACTACTATATTTGAAAGAGGTCACGAGTTTAAAATTTGAAATTGATATTTTAAAGCACGCGGCGGATAGTAATGATTTAACACCCAGACCCACACAGTTCTAAAGAGTCAGGATTGGTTTAATTTGAGAGCCGGAATATACTTTGGTTCCCATTGGAAAGTTTGTCGGAAATACTATCTGGGACTTTGACTGAGAAATGGAAATATAATCTAGCGAGATCGGAGACACAAATCAGACTATATTTTTAGCAAACATAAAGTGACAACTCCCATTAGCCGGAGAGAAGTATCGCACAAAGAATTCCTGAATTAAAAGTGACAGATCGAAGTATTTACGCGTCTTTATAATTTAAAAGAGAACCCGCAATTTTAAATACCAAGCCTTGAAACTTGAGGAATCAGAGCTCCCGTCATAAGAGGAATACTAAAATTTCTCCGAGCAAATGTTCGAAGCATCGAATTAAAGTTGCTGTGTCCATTCATCTGTGCCAGGAAATTGTGTTCTTATGAAATGTGGGTAGAGTGTAAACATTTATTTTGCCATGTGCATTTTGACGTGTCTGTACTTGCTAAGTGGTTATACAATGCATTGGAGGCAGGCAACCTCAGTATATGAAAATGGTATGTTCATAAACCTCTAAAACACGCACTGGTGTTTGCTTTATGCTTGTTCGCCTAGGGAAGCAAAAGCAGAAGTGACACCATATTCCGAATTGAGCAGTGAGGATTGATGATTACATCACATGTGCATAAAGTGTATTGCATCATTTTGTGAGATATATGTAACTTATTAATTGTAATTTAGGCACCAGCCACTACACTCGCGCTGTCAAGACACATTTTCCCCATTAAAGTAACCACCAAAATAACGGTGATTTATAAACGTATTCCCTGAGTGTGTATAACTAAATAAATATGGATGAAAGTGACTTTAGAGGGTTTTAAAATTGTCTTTACTGAGATTTAATTGGGCACTGATGATTATTGTCCGTTGCTTGCGCCTGTTACACAAAACGTAACTGGCTGAGTACTGCAATGGATCGTTGTCAGGTATTTTGTGAAGAAGACTCTTCTTTAGAGGCGTCTAGATGAATTTAACTCCTAATGTAAAGGTGGGCGTCTTCACAACGTGTCCAATGTAGGTAGTTGGTGTCGAACCCAGCTTCTTGAATCACAAGATAGTAGCAAAGATTCTTTTTTTCAGATTGGTCTGGTACTAAGAACCGTCTTGTAGCTTCGAACCACAAACTTTAGGAGAAATACAAGAACAAATGCCTCTGCTAAGTACATTTGTGGGCTGCAGATTAACAGGCGCATTGTCTTGCTGACCATCCACCAATGTTAGCCTCTGAATAATTATTGCTCTAAATATCGGACACACAACGCACCCACCGTCCTTGTCAGGACAAACGAGGAATGAAGAAGGATTAAAAAAAAGCTAACCCCAATAACCCTTCAGTGAAGAAAGTAAAGACATTTTAAACTGTATTTATTTCGTATATGACTACTGACAATGAGTGTCATCGGTTGATTGTTCCATCTGTGTTGTGTTTCTTTCATTTACAAGAGAAGTCACTTTCATCCATATTTATTTAAATGTGTTAAAGACTAACTGATTTTTAAACTTTGTATATGATATTTTACAAATCCATATTTGATTCAGTTCTTATAGCTAGGATAGTGCATGTATGATCTAAAATCTGTAGTACATATACAGATAGTTACATCCATAGAGCCAAAAATACCTATAACATGAATTTCGCTGGAATAAACCAGCTGAGGGCTCTAATAAGCCACATAATTGCTTAAAACTTCACAAACGGTGCCGGATCAGATATAAGTTTAAAGTGCTCTGCCCTATACAGCATAGTTCTTGACTTCTGAATTATCTTGTGAAGACTCCAATGACATACAAGCATCATTGTCATTCTATCTACATCTCTGCCAAAAGTAATATTGTGCGAAGGTAGACACCTTTGAAGACCCATGTTAGATACTTTTGACATTTGGCCACTAGTGGAAATATACTGCAGCTCAAAGGATAGGGAAAATCACGTGACAAGCCCCCTAACAAGACCAGTACGAAATAAAGTAAAACGTCTTCTTCGCAGTACAAATTATTTGCCTGAAGGTCATCGCGGATTTCAAAACTGGACGCAGGACTACAATAGCTTTATTTTCATATTCAGACATCGTTTACTCAACGCCGTGCCTTGACAGATCAGACACGAAGTGAGAAGTGCTATAGAACCATATGAAGGTTATCTTACAACAACAGAGATGCGGAGCTGACATGGTATGGCTACTGTGATAAACGAGCGCCAAGGCCTTATCGTTCTACATTTTCCTACATCTTTCTTATTTTATTTTCTCAAACATGGTGCTTTTTCATCCCATATTTGCTATTTCATCGTTTTGAATTTTCGCGACCGGTTCTTTCATCGGTGGTAAAATAAATTCTTTTGGTTGAGTCCACTTACCTGGCATCATCTTTTGAAGTCCACATTGCCTCGTGGTAAATCTGGTGAAACACATCTGGTTTAATCAAATTGAGACATCTGGGCATGCTACAATTTATGTAGACTATTGTTAACTTTGAAGCGAGCGCGGCTGACGCAAAAGCTTAGTCTCTGTATTGCTAGGCCGTTGTCCATACAAGCGACGGGTCACCACTTTGGGACAATGACTCAGGGAGACGCTCAGCTTGGCCAAGTGAATAAGTTTTCTCATGCTGTTTAAACCAACGCCATGGAATACAATAGGCACCGTAACAAAGGAACTTGTTAGCGTGCTGGCGACAATGGAAAGAGGTAACAAAGGCCACCACCAGCACGCGGAGCGATAGACACACAGAGAGTGATATGACAGTTGTAAGGCGGGGAACACTTTTGCATTGGCAAGCCAATTATCTCAACACCTGTTTGTCAGGCAAGCCCCGCAACAAAAAGTTGGTTTCGAATTGCCCCACCCACTTTGGACTGACAGGGGACAAGAAAGATCATGGGAATGAGTGACCAGAACGACTCTTAGGTATTGGTTGTATGGGCGGAGTTCTACGTCACCAGGTCCAAAGGACCCGCATTTGACTTTTAGAGATATAATATACCGCACATCTCGTTAGAGAGATAAGTTCAGTGTTTCAACATTGTGGTGTAAAGAAAAATCCCTAACGCATAGCCTGCAGTTAATTCAGTGTGGATACATATTTCTTATCTGTGTGTATTGTGTTCTTAAAGGATTTTGCGAAGGGAAAAGACGGTTAGTAGATCTTAAACAGAGTATTAATACTTTTTTATTATTCTTTATTTATCTTAACCTCACATCTAAATGTGTGAAAGATAATTTTTCTATTAATTCTTCTCATAAATTATTAATACAATCAGATTTTCCTCTAGTATGATAGGCTGATAGAAAGTAATTAATAGTTCATACTTCACCTTCATCTAGCTTGTTGAATCATCATCATCATCATCAGTTGCCATCTCCACAACGAAGGTTGGCTGTAATGGATCTCCAACGTCTTCTGTCTCTTGTCTTGATGGTGCACTCTGATAGACTCTTTCCTGTCCATCTCTTGATGTTGTCTTCCCACTTATAGCGCTGTCTTCCCCTTGCACGTTTGCCTTCAACTCTCCCTTCTGTTATGGTCTTCTGTAAGGTGTTATGCCTTTTTATGTGGTCAAAGTATTTTAGCAGCCGAGCTTTGACCTCCCTCATTAGTTTTCTTTTCATGCCTAGATTTTCTAGGACCTCCTTATTTGTTTTCATCTCTTTCCATGAGATACGCCCCATTCTTCTATATATCCACATTTCAAGAGCCTCAATTCTTTCTTCCAACTGCTTATTCATCGTCCATGTTTCTGCACCATACAGAAATGCAGAATATATATAACACTTTATGATTCTCAGTTTTAATTTGTGAGATAACTGTTTGGATGTCAGTATATGTTTCATTTTGTTGAATGTAGCTTTGGCCATTCCTATTCTCTTTTTGATTTCTGTTTCACATCTGCCATCTTCTGTTATTATATGACCGAGATATACGTAGCTCTTGACTTGTTCCAAATGCACAATATATTTAAGTTAATTAAAATCGACATTATAGAGATCAATAGTGAGAAGTAGAATAAATGAAAGTCAACCAGTATATATTAAGTGTGAAAACTTACGAAGACTTTTGTGTGTCTTCAGTCCATCAGAAGTCTGAGTCTACACGATACGTGCCTGACGTCTAACCAAAAATAAGTTATAAAAAACGGACATTTGGCAAGCAGAATTCGCCATAGGACATTCTTTGTTCCTCACTTAAAAAAAGGAATATTTCTCGCCCACACTCAAAAAGGTGGACGCAGCATTTTTCGTCACGTGCACACAAGTTCGATGCATAGTTATAACAAATTTAAATCACTCGAAAGCTTACTACAGGAGTCAAGCGAAAGCTCACAGTTGATTACTCATTTCAAGTTCAGCTCCATCGGATTCGTACTATCTGAAGTCAAGCTAAATAGCTCAAAAGTTGAATCTCATATTTACATCTAAGTCGCGTCAATAGTGGAATGCAGTCAGCGACCCATAGCTGACTGCTTGCGTCATGGTCAGCGAACCAGAGCTGACCAAGACACTACTCCACCTCCAAGAGGTGATCCTGGAAACAGGTGTCATTACTGCAGTCTGGCTGAGAGAGTAGGGATCAAAGAGAGAAGGCAAACCCTGTCCCAAAAAAATGTCGTGCTGAAGTCGGATGTGTCGGCCGAAAGGCGAAAATCGCAGCTACGGCGTAAACAGACACAACGCAACCAACGTCCTTTTGAGGACGAACGAGGAAGAAGGAAGAAGAAGATATTTATACCAAGTGCAACACACTCTTAAGCGCATTCTATGAAGCAGACTTTAAAGTATATTTTATGAATCACGATGACGTACGCAAGATAATGAGTCTACATATCACTAACAGTTCGTGAAGATATCCAGTCTGGAGAGTACCCTCCGGAGATTAGACAACAGACCTTTTCAACCAACAACTATTAACTGTTGATCAGTGCTACAGCGATATATTCAAACTTTACACAAGCTCATTCTTAATTAACTACTACTTTATTAACTACAATATTAATATCTCATCTGTTTTTTGTGTGAATCGTCTTTTACCATCATCACGTTCTAACCAGTATTAACACTAGATGTGTAGATATTTAGTTAATAAACCCAATAATCGTTTGATCATTATCTAGTTTGTTAGTGTATCACTCGTGCTGTCGGTGTTCGATATTTACATATACGGAAATGTCTACACTCAGATGAGGTTGGAGGCTTTTTCTGTTACGGAATCTAAGGGCAGAAACTAAGGTCGTGGGGAAACATAACTCTTTCCATAATTATTAGAAAACACTTCCAGTGGAAAGGATTCGCATTCTAAGTGGAAAGCATTCGCATTCCCTTATTCTTGTCCCTATCTTGAATAGGTCTTTATTCTTTCTTACCGAGCCAATTTCTAGAGACCTTCTACCTAATATCTCATAGGCAATTCCTGGCAAAAACTACTGTCGTAGTTGCCCCAATACTACCACACGACAAATGGTGGCTCGTCCGGGTTTAATGAACTCGAATTTAGAAGAGAGATAAATCACATTTTCTTCCAAGCCATACAGTTGCGACAATTGCAAAATTTGTTGGAATTTTGAGAGATTACCTCTAAGACTTTTACTATATTTTGTCTACTTCGTAGTGGGAATAATTAATATCTCAAAAGCACGAGTGATACTTTAAAAAAATTAAGTATCAAACTGATAGCGTAAACAATTTAGTGAACAGAAAACACGGTAGGAAATTGGGAACAATTATTTTTCTTATTTCCGTAACTGCTGGACACAATTTTTGTTCTTCGTAAATACTTGGTTAATTTACCTTATCTAGACAGGGCTAGATAATCGGTTATCTAAATTGTTCATAATGCGCTCAGTGAGTGAATTTTTTTAATACCTATTTGAGCTTGTTTACTATTTTAAACCTAGCTGATTTTAAAGAGATAATAACTTGTATGATTTAAATAATTTTTTTTCAGAGATCACAGCCAATTTTGTCCTTAACAAACCCGTCCTGCAAATCATGGCAGACGCCGCAAAAATTAGGGCTTGTTTAATGGAGGCAGTGCGTGAATTCGGGTAAAGCGGTAAAGAGCTGATGAAATTTGTAAGCGAGGAGACTGATAAACTTCATCCAAGAGAGAAGGATATACAGAAACTTGCAATTGAGGAAGCCAATGCAGAAGCAGCGGAGCGGAAAGAGAAAGCCACAGCAGAAGCAGCGCAACCGAAAGCCGCAGCAGAAGCACCGGAGCGGAAAACCGCAGCCAAAGCAGCAGAGCGGAAAGCCGCAGCATACGCATCGGAGCGAGAGAGAGACAAGGAGCATGCACTAGAAATGAAGCAACTGATAATCCAGGGACAGACCCATCTAATGGAACTTGAAACTTTCCCAGGGTCTAAGAGGAGCAGCTTACAAGATTTTTAAAAAACTTCCGGCCGGAGAGCAAGATGACTATCAGGCACTGAAAAAAGCTCTTTTGGTGAGATACGAACTTCATTCAGAAGCTTATCGAAAAAAATTTCGAGGTTCTAAGAATGAGGCCGGAGAGACCTTCTCAAGTTCGCAGCCCGTATTGAAGACTACCTAGTGAAGTTGTGTACACTGAGTAACTTCACCTAGGACAATGACCGGTTGAAAGAGCTGATTGTGATAGAGAACCTAAGGGAGTATATGTCGGTGGAAACTCGTAGATTTCTCACTGAAAACGGCGCTGATCGTTTAGAAATTATTCTTACTCTGGCAGAGCGATTCTAAATCGCTCTAATGGAATCTCAAGGAGCCAGGACGAAGTTTCCGGATCAGGCACCAAAACGACCAGCTCACTCACAACCAGACTAACAAGCATTATTAGAAAGAGGTCACGCGATGGAATTTTTAAATGTAATATTTTAAAACATGCGGGGGTATTATGATTTAAACACCCCTATCAATTTAGTGCAAAAGAGATTGGATTGGTGTAAAGTGAGAGCCGGAATACACAATGGTTCTCATTGACAAATTCGTCGGAATTACAATCTGGAATTTTGAACTGAGAATTAGAAATATAATCTAGCACAATCGGAGTCACAGATCAGACTGCATCACCCTGTCATGCTAGCAATTCGCCAGAGCCAAAACGAGATGGAGCGGACAAAGGATTCCACAATTATAAGTGAGAGATCAGAAAAATGTAAACCCGCATTTATAAATACAAAGACAGGAAACTTAGAGGACCAGCATCGAAGTATGTGGGCAACTTAAAAACTTAAAAAAGTAGACCCGCATTTATAAATATCAAGACTAGAGACCTAAGGAATCAGATCACCAGTCATAAGAGGAATACAACATTTCCAGACAAAGTGACTCGAAAGCATCTAACCTAAGTTGCTTGTGTCAATTCTAAGCTGTGCCAGGAAATTGTGTTCCCAAAAGTTGCTTTTGGTTATTGGAACGAAGCTTTCAGACGGTTCGTAGAACGAAGCTATTAGACTGTTCTTAGAACAAAGCTATCAGACTGTGAAGTGCCATCATTACTGAAGAAATGTCGAAAGCACGGATGCAGTAGTCATCGATGCTAAGCTAAGTGCTTAACAAAAGGCAACAGCAAAGAACATTAACATTCCTCTATCCAGTCTCTATGAAGATAACACTTTCATCAACAATTCACCATCATTTAAACCTGTGAAAACTAATTGATTATTAAATTTGTTACATGTTCTTTTAAAACATAACTATCATAATTGATTCGGTTATAATATGTATGAAAGCAAATGTATGTGCAAGACTCTTTAATATATATTTACACTTAGACATATATTTACGTATACAGAGCTAATTCTCAAAAAAAATTTCGCTAGATTTACACCAGCTGGGGGCTTGAACGGGCTAAAATCTTTGCTTAATTCTTCATAAAAGGAGACGAACCGATACAAGTTAACAATTGCCCTGCCAATACAGCATTGTTCTCGACATCGCAAATATCTTATGAATACTCCCTTGGGATAGAAGCGACATTACTCTTCTATCTACAACACTGCCAAGAGTAATCTTGTGCGAAGGCTATTTTAGATACTTTTGAGTTTTGGCCACTGTTGGACCACTACTGCAGAGCTAAGGGGAAGCAATCCGTCACAGGCTACCACGACACATATGGGAAACCAAAAGCCAGGGATGAAGATCTCCAGGACGACCAAGAATTCGCAAGGAGAACAACGTTAGACAATCCCTGATGGACCGAGGACTGGACTGACACCAGGCCAACAGATATACATCTTACTGGATAACATGGCACTCACTCTGGCTAACCTCTACACACCAAGGTAGAAGAGGTTTGTTTGTTTTGTTTTAAGGACTATCTACATTGTACACGGAAAACTCCATCAGTGGTCCGATCTCCTCCTTTAGCTCACAAGGAGAATCTCGGCACAGTGCACGAAATCCAAAGCATCGGCGAGCATCCCAATGTGTGTATACAGGAATCACACATTCTATAAATATTTTTGTATCGGGTAGGTTTTCTTAATTGTGTAAACTCTGGCACGACAGCGGCCGTATGGCCTACTCTTTACGATTTCCTTCTGCCGAGTAATTTTTAACGTGCGAAAATTGCCCATAGGACCTACTATTTTTTCGCCCTCATCCAATTAGGATAGCCATCCGATCTCACTACTCAGGGAATCAGAGGGGATTAAAACAGTATTAGTACAAAGTGGTTATGAAAATCAAGGCCTTAAATCCCACCCTCTGCAGACCCAAGTAGAACAGTCCCAACTAAGATGGTATGGCCATGTCTGCAGAATGGGAGAAGATCGGCTACCACAACAAGCATGGGAAACAAAGAGCCAGAGATACAGACCCCCAGGACGACCCAGAGTCCGCTGGGAGGACAACATTAGACAATCTTTGAAGGAACGAGGATTAGAATGGAACCAGGCCAGGAGGAAGACAGCCGATAGGATAGTCTGGCGCTCTCTCTTCCATACCTCTACACCTCATGGTAGAAAGGGAACGACTACGTAAGTAAGGTTCTGTAAAAATTCCATCAAGAATATTCCCTGTACTGGGAACCGACCAAGGTGTCTTTAGAACTAGATGCGGACGCCATTCCTCTTAGTCACTCCGGTCCCCGTGATAGGAGAGAACCGACCAAGTAAGAAAATGTGTTTAAAGGATTGTCGACGTGCGCTATTTGGCGCCGATAAAACATTTCGATGTGCTTTTTTTTTTTTTTTCCTCTCAACAAACTACAGTTAAGTTTAATTATCATGAAAACTAGCAGAAGATATAAGTGTTCTCTTCTTTAACTTGCGCATCACACTCCATATTATTTAAAGTATTTTTATTCTAAACATATTAAACACAATTTTTTTAACAACTTAACAAATGTACTAATAAAAATAAAAGATTCATTTGTGCTTTACATAAAAATGTTTACTGACTTGTGAAAACATTTAATAAAAAATGATAATCTGTTAATTAATTTGAAATTTTATTATTAGTTGAATTGTTCCCCTTGGGAAGTAAATTGGATGGTATCCCCTAATTATATTATCTCTGATCCTTAAAGTATCATATGGTTAATTTTTTTTCTTTTTTTTTTCACTTATTTCCGAGATTGGACATCACGTCAAAACCTGACAAGAGGTGTGATCTCTCGGTTATAAGTCGGGGTATATTGTGTACATTTTTATAAAATTTTGACCGCTGGACTGTTATCTCTGTCCTTTTCTTTGTAAATTAAGCGGGGAAAGGGGGGGGGGAAGGAGGACACTTTTATTAACCATGTAAAGGTTTATTTCTGTGAAGGACTACTAGCTGGATGTTTGGTCGTCACGTCATAAGTTTATTCAAGTGTTGCTGCTTATTTCATCAATATACTTATTTATTTATATTTTCTAAGCGTAATGATTTTACCTCTATATCTATTATTGCTAGTGTACCGACGTGTCGTTATAAGTACTACTAGCTGAAATGAAGATCCGTGTGTGTTTTTCGTTTCCTTTTGGGTCTACCGATAGTGTGGTCTTCCTTAACTCCAGCTGATTTATGACTTAATCAATGACGATTTGATGAATGGTGACTAAAATAGCAACAAGTAATTTTTTTTTTGGATTGTTTATTGTTTGACTGTGTTGATTTATTTCAAATATCAGTGATAAACTGTCTCTCTTGTTCTGCGGTTTTGGTTCGTTGTTGGTGGACGGTCTGCTTTATTTTTCTAAATATTAATAATGTAACAAAACATATCTGAAAGAGTTGCAATTCTCCTCCAGTCAGACTGTTGAGTGCGCATCATGGGGCATAGCGATTGTGTAAAGGTAGATTTGGAGAGATCGCTCAACACCAAGATGTTCCTCACCAAAACACAAAATAACTATGATCATTTACTATAACTACACACGTTACGAAGTATGACATAGAGTACATAGTGACATTATTCAGAGTGTCGGCTTGTGTGGCGTGGTCCACTTATCTAAGTGTAGAGAATTCTACTTACAAAGTGTCAGCTTGTGTGGCGTGGTCCACTTATCTAAGTGTTGAGAATTCTACTTACAAAGTGTCGGCTTGTGTGGCGTGGTCCACTTATCTAAGTGTAGAGAATTCTACTTACAAAGTGTCGGCTTGTGTGGCGTGGTCCACTTACTACTTACAAAGTGTCAGCATGTGTGGCGTGGTCGACTTATCTAAGTGGAGCAAATCCTACTTACAAAGTGTCGGCTTGTGTGGCGTGGTCCACTTATCTAAGTGTAGAGAATTCTACTTACAAAGTGTCGGCTTGTGTGGCGTGGTCCACTTATCTAAGTGTAGAGAATTCTACTTACAAAGTGTCAGCTTGTGTGGCGTGGTCCACTTATCTAAGTGTAGAGAATTCTACTTACAAAGTGTCGGCTTGTGTGGCGTGGTCCACTTATCTAAGTGTAGAGAATTCTACTTACAAAGTGTCGGCTTGTGTGGCGTGGTCCACTTATCTAAGTGTAGAGAATTCTACTTACAAAGTGTATCTAAGTTATAGATTTCGAAGCCAGAAATCAAGTGTGATTTTAATTCATTATGGGACAAACCCATCTTATCAGGATTTGGGGAATTCAGGGTAAGAATTAGGCTTGATTAGCCAAAAGAGATGTTTGAAGATATGTCAAGGTTATCATAACCGTCATGCAGAGACATGAATATTAAAGAAAAAATATAATCGCCGACTGAAAAGGAAATGTGCAAGAATGCACCAAGTTGTAATTAATATGGATATAAAAAGGAAGATAATAAGTCAAGAGGACTTCGCAAGAATATAATATATGGATGAAAATTATGAATATGCTATGGAAGCACAAAGAGATTAGTCTTGATAGCACGAAGAATTGTGCCGATGTATGGATTCATTTATAAACATTATATTGAAGGAGAGAACCGACATTTTAAATGAAGATGTCAAACTTTATTAGAGCAATGTGTAGCTCATGCAAGTATCTATGTCAAATAAAAGTGAAAGTCGTTTGAAAACAGAAGTCTTCCAGAAATGATTAAAAGTTGGTATTAAGAAATTGAACATATTAACAATTAACAGTTTCTGACAGTTGGTTTAGTAAATACGAATATGAATATAAACCAGAACGATTATCCATAAAAGTTGTGGCCAGAGTTTTTGGTGGCAATACTTCTACTAAAATAGAAAACCCTAGACAACATTCAGACAACGAAGGAAATGTTCTTAACACAGACCATCCGTAGTTCTGTGAGTATTACTAATCTATTCCAGTTAGATCGTCTGTAGCTCTGTCAACATTACAGATCTGTTTCAGTTATCTCAGCCCATCTGTAGTTCCGTCAACATTACAAATCTGTCCCAGGATGATCATCTGTAGTTCTGTAAACATTAGAAAGTCTGTCCCAGTTATCTCATCCCATCTGTAGTTCTGTTAACAATATAAATATGTCCAAGTTAGCTCACATTATCTGTAGTTCCGCCAACATTACAAATCCGTCCCCGGCATTCATCTGTAGTTCTATCAACATTACAAATATGTCGCAGTTATCTCACCCCCATCCGTAGTTCAGTCAACAATATGAATCTGGCCTAGTAAGCTCAGCTCAACTGTAGTTATGTCAACATTACAAATCTGTCCCAGTAAGCTCAGCTCAACAGTAGTTATGTCAACATTACAAATCTGTCCCAGTTAGCTCAGCTCATCTGTAGTTCCGCCAACATTACAAATCTGTCCCCGGCATTCATCTGTAGTTCTATCAACATTATAAATATGTCGCAGTTATCTCACCCCATCTGTAGTTCCGTCAACAATATAAATCTGTCTCAGTAAGCTACGCTCAAATGTAGTTATGTCAACATTACAAATCTGTCCCAGTAAGCTCTGCTCAACTGTAGTTATGTCAACATTACAAATCTGTCCCAGTTAGCTCAGCTCATCTGTAGTTCCGTAAAGATTGTGAGGAATCAGTTGTGCACTTTTATAACGTTCATCCTCTCCGGCAGTATCACTTCTTTTCATCATTTTCTTAACCGTCGTCCTATTCTTTGACATATTTTATGCACCTACATTCTGCCCTAGCCGCTCCCAGACTTGTGTACGTTTCGCAATGTGAATCTTCTTCTTCTTTGATCCTTAGCCGCCGACCGTCAAAGCAGTCAGTGGCCATTACGCCTGGTGGCGTCTTGTAGGGCAACAACAAATTGATTGCACTCTGCTCGGTCGGCGGCCATCCTTCGTACAGTGCCCCAACTCTGGTTCATTCTTTGCATCTCAGCATCAACAGTCCTCCGCCAAGTTGTTTTTGGTCAGCCTCTCTTTCGTTTTCCTTCAGGGGTCCATAGCATAGCAGTTCTTGTGATGGCATCGGGGTCTCTTCTGAGGACATGGCCAACCCAGCTCCAGCGTCAGCCAGCTATGATGGTGTGCATGTCCTCTTGCTTGCTCCGAGTAAGCAGATCTTGGTTGGTGATGGTATTCGGCCAAAATATTCGGAGAATTTTTCTTAGGCATGTTGTGTGAAAAGAGGACAATGTCGACATTTCCTTCTCTGTAACTCTACAGCTCTCCGCGCCATAGAGAAGCACAGAAAGCACACAGCTCTGATATAATCCTAATTTTGTGCTTGTGCTGTACTGAGAGGATTTCCAGAGGTTATTTAGACTAAAAAAGAGTGCTCTTGCTTTGTTTATTCTGTTGTTGATGTCTCTGCTTGCTCCGCCGTCTGGTGTTACTATGCATCCTAGGTATGTGAAGGCATCTTTCTGTTCCAGTTGCTGATTCCTTACTGATATTGGCTGGGGTCTATGTAGGGTTCGGGCCACGACGTCCCACCTACATCAATGGATGTTGAAGCGAACACACAGCCTCTCATATCGAGGTGCAGTGATCGCCGCGGAAGCTACTGTCTTGTAGTAAGCTTCTGGCATATGGCCTCTCCTGCACAAACGTGTCCATAGCAGCACCTTCACGAGGTGACCCCGTTCTCACAGAGTTTGCTATGGGGGCGACCGAGTGCCTGGCGGTATAACTGGGTCGGGAGTTGTTTGGGACCCCTCTTAAGGTGCAGGCGCAATACCCACCAGCGAGTGGACCATGCCCTGGCCAACACCAACCCAAACCCCACTCATGGGTTAAATGCTACTTTCTCTATTCTTTACTTGCCTACCAAGCTTTCTCTGTCCAATCCTCGATAACCTCACCAAGGATCCTGAAGTGGTGATGGTAAAATATAGGTCTTTACTTAGACTATGTCCCAGCTGCAGCAAGAGTGCCATGCGACCTGACATTGCACCCATCGTCAGATTTTGTCCAACTCCTGAGACACGGGAAGCAAAGCCACTAAAACTCAATGGAAATTCAGAACCACTGTGCTGGGGAAAATCGTGAAGGCATAGGATGCAGGACGTAACACAGCCACAGCAAAAGCTCAGCCACAGAACGAAGAAATGAGGCCTGCATCGTGAGCGCTTGTGACTAGCGGGGAATGCATCTCTGTGAACCCCACACTGAACCCCCAAAGCAAAGTGATCTTTAGAGCCAAAAAGGTGAGTGGCCAAGCAAATCAACCCAATACTCATGGAGGAAGACACACACATTGCATTCTTTGGGAGGGAGATGTCTGCAGCAAACACCCAATACCTCCAAGGCCAGTCAAACAACATATTCCATACGAGCTCGGGCGTCGCCTTGGTTACCAAGGCCCGCGCAAGAGAGATAAATCCCCTGCTCCTTGTGAAAAGTCAGCGAAGGGGAACCTTAACATTTTACAGTTAAATATAGCTGAACTACAGAACAAGACAATCGAGCTTACAAAAATACTACTCGAACATCAATTACAAGTAGCCCTTCTGCATGAAACAATACTCCCACGGAGACAAATTAACATCATGGGTTATACACAGTACAAATGTGAATGCCTGAAGTGCCAAGGCATCATGACCTTAATCAGAAATGATACCCAAGCCACAGTAACCAACAACCCTGCGGGGGATATCGACCACCAAGCAATAAAGCTATGGGGCAAAGATAACACCAAGTACACACTACACAACATTTACTGTCCCCCGACCTCATCAAAAGGTCTGCCTGAGTTCGAGCCCATACTAAAGAAAACTGTCGTAGCTGGTGATTTTAATGCTCACATTCCTGCTCTAGGATACAGGCGCTTTAACAGTAGGGGCCTAGGGGTTGAGGAGCTGTGCAGCAGTATCAACTTAATGCTACTGCAGAACTTGGAAACTCCACCAACACTCCTACACAGGGCACACGGCTCGATCAGCCGGCCAGATCTGACATTTGTTTCAGCTGACATAGCAGAAAATAGTATCATCAAAGTCTTAGAAGACGTGGGAAGTGACCACCGCCCTGTTTTAACAACTATTTTAACACCACAGATGACACAGAAGTCCCTTTGTAAACCATCCTGGAACTTCAGGAAAGCAGACTGAGACCGCTACGGTCGAGAAACTGACGCTGGGTTCAGTCAAATCATTAGAACTGATAACATTAATACTACATACAACAACATGTGTACCACAATCCTAACAGCTGCCAAAAAGTGCATCCCAAGGGGGAAGCATAAGAAGTATAAACCTTACTAGACATCTGAACTAGCTGAAGCAGTCAAAGAAAGGAGAGAGGCTAGAAAGAAGACTGAAAAATACCCTACCACCCTAAATAAAACAGAGTACAACAGGTGGACAGCAAAAGTAAGGTATGTCACCAAGAAGAATAAACGGGAGACTTGGAAAGAAAATTGCAACAAATTAGATTTAAAAAGAGAAGGGAACAAAGTTTGGAGACTCCACAGTAATCTCGAGGGAAGCAAGAAAAAGACAAACCCAACACCTATGGTGGATGGAAGTGGTGATGAAGTAACATCAAGCAGCAAGAAAGCCGATGTCTTCAACAATTTTTATGTCAGTGTAAATAAAACACAACAGAGAAAGAAACTAGACAAAGTGCTCCTAAAGAACACATCTACGCGTAACATAGATCAGACCAATATGGCTGCGTTCGATGATCCGTTCCGTCCGCAAGAACTGAGAATGGCACTACGGAAACTGGCCAAAAATAAAGCTCCAGGACCAGATACAATTAAAAATGGGATGATTTGTCAACTAGGGCCAAAGGCAAAAGAGACACTTCTATGGTTCATCAATAGAACGTGGAACGAGGGACAGCTACCATCAGCATGGCTGACAGCAACCATCTTGCCTATATTGAAGAAAGGGAAACCACCAGGAACACCAAGAAGCTATAGGCCCATATCCCTCACTTCATGCTTGGGCAAGCTGGTCGAGAGAATGGTAAACAACAGACTATACTGGTGGTTGGAAAGCTGGAACCTTCTAGACAACAACCAGGCAGGCTTCAGACGTAAGTGTCGCACAGATGACCCCCTCTTCAGGTTTACACAGAATGTGATGGATGGCTTTCAAGAGGGAAAAAGCACAATAGCTGTGTTCATCGACCTTGAGCAAGCCTACGACAGAGTTTGGAGAAAGGGACTTTTGCTAAAGATGAGAAGAATGGGAATAGGAGGGAAAATGATTAGATGGATACAGGCCTTCCTAACAAATAGAACCATAGCTACCAACTATGCCGGTGCAATTTCACGGAAAAGAACGCTGGAAGAAGGACTGCCTCAAGGATCTTCTTTAAGTTGCACCCTTTTCCTAATCTTCATTAATGACCTTGCCAAACATCTGAATGTGTCGAAAGCGCTGTTTGCTGATGACCTTGCCATCTGGACTACTGACAAATATCCCATCCTGGCAAAAGCCAAGATCAACAGAGCTCTCCTTACAATGTCAGTATATTGTGAGCTGTGGAAACTTAAAATCAATACGCAGAAAACTGTATACACCACTTTCTCCCGCAGCCACAAAATAGCAAAAAGACACATCAACATCAAACTGAGTGGGGAAACACTAACAAAAGAAGAGCACCCAGTCTATCTACGAGTAAAACTGGACAGACAATTGAAACTAGATGGACACATCCACAACCTCAGGGAAAAAGCATGTAAGCGCCTAAACCTCATCAAACGGCTAGCTAGTACAAATTGGGGAGCGGATAAACAAACCCTTCGTCAACTATATATTGGCTATGTGAGATCAGCGATAGACTATAACCTCCCCCTCCAGACCATTGTGAGTACTAATACCATCTCAGCTCTGGACCGTGTGCAGAACCAAGCTCTCAGGTTAATTTGCGGAGGGATGAGATCACCACCCACAGCCGTATGCGAGATAGATGCCAATATAGAGCCGCTGGATATCAGGCGTAAAAGAGCACTGACTGAAGCTGTAGATAGATACAGGAGACAAGAGAAAGACCACCCAAACAAAGTACTTATTGACACTTGGAAAGAAACACGAAGACTGAAACAACTATCTCTCCTGGACATAGCCAAAGAGGAAAATGATAAACACCATCTCCCACAAGAGAGAGAATTGGAAAACAAATACTTTGGACCACCCCCTTGGGAAAACTTCCATCAACCAACTGTCAAAACACAACTGATAGATAAAACGGCCAACAAGGAAACACTACTGACAATCTTGAAGACGTGTGCCTTGGAGACCATAAACAGCTACCCAACGTCAGCAATACAGGCCTACACAGATGGTTCAGCTTTCAAGATCACCTCTTTTGAATGATACGGCGTCTGCATATGGTATCTGGATGGATCCTCTTATGAGTTCTGTGACTCCTGTGGTGAGAATTGTTCAAATTATGAAGCGGAGGCTGAGGCCATCAAGACAGCCATTGAATTACTACACCAACAATTTGACCTTATGGAACGAAAGCCATCAGATATAGTGATCTTTAGTGAGTCCATGTCTGTTCTGGACGCACTTAAACAGACTCCATATAAAAACAAAGACATTTTTCTTATAGGAAGAGCGGTTCACAACTTGATCACAGCCTACTCCATCATTGTAACCCTACAGTGGATCCCTGGACACAGTGATCTAAGTGGAAATGAGACAGCTGATAGACTTGCAAAAGCAGGAGCCTCTAAACAACAAAAGGACAGACCCTGCAGCATGAGAACAGTCAAACAGATTCTCAGAAACAACACAAGGGAAATCTGGCTGAACAGATGGGCGAACGGGCCGACTGGCCAAAATGTCTTTAACGAAATGACCTGCCCAAAAGACAACGACAACATAAACAGACTCAGCAGGAGAATTCTAAGTCTTATCTTTCAGTTCCGAACAGGACACACCAGAGTCAATAGCCATCTAAACCGCATCAACCCTCAGCACCTACCCATGTGTAGACACTGCTCTCATCCCTATGAAACAACCAGACACCTCCTCATGGAGTGTCCATCACTCACAAACGCTAGGAAAAAACTGTTACAGACACCTCTGACAGTCACCAACTCACTATATGGAACGTTAAAACAACTGCAGAAAACCTGCACTTTTTTATGAATGGCATTGGGCTGCCAATAGTAGATATGCTCAGCAGCTATGGGATATCGACAACAACGACAACAACAACAACAACAACAACATATACATTTAATTGCTTTTTTAGTAATATTACAAACATCATGTGCATTATTAAAATACAAGGTCAAATTGAAATGCAGATAAAAGTCAAATACACTCGTAGACACACACTTCTACCAAAAGTCTACTCTCATTAACATAACAATAAAACAACCAACGTGTTATATATATATTCATAATCAAAAAGTCAAGTTAAGCCAAGCTGTGCGATTCTCCCCCTGAATTTAAGAGCATTTGCAGTACAAAAACCGCGTCAAAGACCTCCCACGAACACACTCAGGGACCAGTGGACAATGCAGACCTTGACACTTCAACGGCGTCCAGAAATGTGTTCACATGACCTCCCCGGAGTACAGGAGTAGTTTAAAAGGTCAAGCTTAAGTTCTTTTTTGTTTTTTTTTTCCATTGTGGACAACCAGGTATTCTGACCGAAGTCCCCACTGTCTGCTTTTTTTTTTTTTTAAATAAAGTTTTGTCTCGTTTTGGCGAGGCGCGTCCCCTTCAACCTAGTAGGTTTTTTTTTTTTTATAAATTATTTTTTCAATCTTTATTCGTATTCTGTTTGAATTTACAAAACATGTTCGTTTTACATATTTCAATAAAGAAGTTTCAATAAAAATACAATGAGCACCTGCATAGAAAACCTTTCACTCCCTCACACACTTATTTACACACTATTTCTTGCACTCTGAAGTTGCACATTTTTTGTGATGATACTATTGATTGAAAAGAGAAGAAAAAAACGAATAAATAATTCATTGACCCTCGTTCTTGAAATTTTAAAGCGCACTCTTTGTTATAGTGATAATAGTCAAAACAAAGGGATGCGGAAAAAAACCCCTGAACGGACTATTTTTTTTTTTTACTTGCACCCATATGTTATTCATTCATTCATAACCCTCCACTCCCAAAGTAGCATAGGCCTTCAACAAACACGTGCCTTAATCTCAAGTTCTTTCCACGTTCTCCTTATCATATGTTATTAGGCTTGTTTATTCGATTTCTCAAGACGAAATAGAGCAAAATTAAATTTGGCCTCAATAATGTTAAAGAATAGGATTGTGCCGGTTTTTAAAATATACCCAATGGAAAATAAAACACAATCGATCTCAAACACACACTCACATACACACTTGCCGTTATTTCGACAACTGTTATTGACGACTTCCAATGCTGACATTCGTGACTGTCCGGGTCCCCATAATTAACGGTGTCGAATACCGTTGGTCGTAAATCTTCAACGTGTCACAGCGCTCCATAGATTTAGAAACTGGCGCGAAACGCCCAGGGTCAGCATTAAAGTTTCTTTACAACATTTTCCTACTCAGTTTTTTTTTTTTCGACCGAAGACCACACTGTCTGCTGCTGATTTGAGCAAAATTGTCCTATAAAAACTCTTACTTCTGCATCGTCCGTCTTAACCATAATAATAATAATAAATAAATACAAAATAAAATAAAATAGTACACATATGCATTAAAATGTAAACATAATAATGACAATAATAATAATGATAATAGATACATAGAAAATAAAATAATAATATTTTAAAGGCAGGCTTCTCTCTGTGGACATGACACAAAGGAGGATGAAAATTGTTTAACTTGCACACACACACTCTCTCTCACATGTACTGAAGATAAAAATATTGGGTGATGGAGTCTCTCACCTTTAACGTTGTGTATGTAGGGAGGAGGGGGAGGATAAGGATGTGTGTTAAAGGGACTGAGGAAAGGTAGAAAAAAGCACAGGTGATAGAATACCACGAAATTCGCAGTGGGTTGGGTTATCAGGGAAGGGGGAGGTTATAGGAAAACGACCTTCGTATAAACTAAAGGCTTGGATTTAATAATATTTGGCAGGTCGAGGCACAGGTAGCTGGGGATAGTGGACAGGTTTTAAAATAAGCGTCATTCGCTGGAGGAACAAATTAAGGAGAAATGCTGGGCGGCTAACTTTGTACTCAAATACTGATTGACTGCGACATTTCAAAATTAAAAAAAAAGAAATTCCGAGAGCAAAAGTCTTAATTTTACACGGATGTCTGGTATTGTCCTGGAAATCGAATTAAGCACAATGGCTTTGAAAATGTCTGTTTTTTGTGTCGTATGTGTGTCCAGTGTCGTACAGAGGTTTTAGATATTAAGAAAAGTAAAGATGAACACAGTGAGGTCAAGCTGTGTACGTTCCATGAGTCTAATAGTTGAAGATGATGAATTCTCAGGGTCCCTATCCGCCACCTCTATGATCTCACTTGTGTGAAAATAGGCTCTGTGATGTTGTCTGTCTGAATGTGTCTAGGGGATAGTGTGTAAGAAGTTGACTCTATGATCTCACTTGTGTGAAAATAGGCTCTGGGATGTTGTCTGTCTGAATGTGTCTAGGGGATAGTGTGTAAGAAGTTGACTGAACAAATGCAAACAGACATACAACTCAATAATATTAAAAGAAGCAAGACTGGTTTTAAAGTTGGGTTATGTATATAGGGATATATTTATATATACAAAAATTTATTATTCCTGATCTCAAACTCTTTTGGCCAGGAATTTTAAATCAAAACAAACAACTTGTTGGTTACAGTCTATAATTAAATAATGTGTTATCTTTGTCCATAAATTTCACCAAAACAAAAGTCACTGAAAAAAACAAGTTCTCTCACAGGTCGGGTTTGAAACTTATCTTGAACTCTATACCAATGTGTGAAGGTTTGTTGGTAAATCATGCTCAGAATTTAAAATCATACGTTGTGGCTGTTCTGTTTATTTTTGAATTGACTACATGAACTGTCAAGTGCCTGAATAACAGACACTTATCTTAATAATAGGTTGATGTTGTAGCAGGCTCCAGAAGGTTTAGGTTCACCACTTAGTTCTGGAATGGAAGAAGTTACGAGGGTAGCTGCATTCTAATTGACGAGCATCCACTCAAATATACTGTCTTCTCCAGGTCTCTTGGAACTTTATTGGTATGGTGATATAGTTCCTGAAACAAGAGCGAAATTGCTTTCCCTATATCACTGTTCTAAACTATATTTTCATGCCATAACAAAATACATTATGTTAAACTGAGTCATACACGTGAACATTGGCCCCAAACCTTAGTTTCCTATATCTAAAGTCAGTTCTGTGTTTTTATTCTTTTCTCCTCAATAAGTTTCAAAACCACTATCTACCAAGTAGTGATGGCCTTCCCTAAAATCAGTAGGTGAAGGTGCAAGAGTCCAGTGACCATTCATTTTTTTCTTTTTTTTTCAACAGTCTATGCATGTTGTAACAGGCTATTTTGAACACTGTGGCATCCCCAACCACTATCAGTGATATTTCTCTTTACTTACAGTCGTATCCTTTGTAAGGCCAATTGCCGAACAATTTTACATATTTATTTCCTGTTCCCATAAACTGCCTTAGGCACCATATATAAAATTGCATTTGGCACCTACGTATGTTTTCATGTCATAACACTGCTTCTAAACATGCTTCTACTGTGGCGTCGTAACCTTTCAAATGGCAAATGTCGCACTCAATTTTGGCGGCACACACTTTGTGGCCTTCATGTTTAATAATTAACAATAATAATACAAATAAAGTTTTCTCTCTTACCCCAAACAATGAATATTACATAATAGTACACAATTGACTAGGAATCAATGGGTAGTTAGATTCCTCTAACGTCCAGACAGCAAAGGCATTGGTCACTTATGCTTTACTGCTGTTCTCAATGTGTCTTGTGTTCTCTCAATTTTCAAAATGCAGTCTATACTAACTTGCAGTTACATTTTATCGCCCTAGCTTTCCCTACCCCCCAGCCAATCAAAACGCGCGTAGAGAAATTCAACTTTTCTCACGCAATCCAAATTGAGCAGTCACAAGTGTGTAGGCTTGTCTGTCTCAAAATTTTATTTCTACTATATTTCTGTTATTAGTGGGTCGATTATTAATATTGAAAGTGATTATTAACCCTACATCTGTCCTCTATCTTCTTAGATAGGTTTTATTTACTTTGGTATCTACGTTTTCATCTTTGATTTTTTTTTCTTAGTTATTCCAAACTAAAATACATTCTTCTAAGACAAGATAATTTATTATAGGGTAAGTGTATGGGATTATATTTAACAATATCATTGCTACCATTCAAAACATCCTTTTTATTTACTCTCTTTATTTCTGATAGAATATATTATCTAAGTTTTCTTTCCCCCTTTTCCGCCCCTTACAGATCGTGTTTCAGTTTCACTTTACTCCCCCTTTCTCTCCCCTTTTTACAAGGCGAGGTATCAAGTGGCTCGCTGCCAAACTCTGCTGACGTTCTTTCTAACTATTGGAAAGGGCAGACCGTGTGCGGGGTTTACATGGGACGGGTAACTTATTTTTCGCTCGTCGTCAAAAGAAATTCAAATCTTCGTTACTGAGTTACATGGAGACCGATTCCAACACTGTAGTTATTTATAGATTTTCTTAGTCGATAGTGGAAAAATCCAAATCGTTAGTTAAATATTTAGCGCTCGATTTGACCGTCCTTGGCAAATATCAATATAGTAGTAATGGCTTATAATTGTAAATTTCTTCTTTTCTGACGTTCGTTCATAAATATCAAGAGGGGTGGTATACGGGTGTCAGGGTGGGTGGTAAATGTTTACTTGCAGTACTAGGTTTTTGAAATCGGGGAAATTTGGGCGGGGAGGAACACGGAGCATTTTACTACATCCAGTATGTCTTGTAAGATTATCTGTGCTGGTATAATTGTACTACATTTATAGAAAATGTGTTCCTCACTTTCTTGTACATTTGCCTGGCACATCTTGCATCGTGATTTTTGTTTTAATCTGTGTGCTGCTCTTTCTGTGGTTGGTGTCATGTTATATAAAAATCGATATGTGACTTCTCTGGCTTTTTGTGCGGTGCTTTTGTTGTAAAGATCGGTGAAAATCTCAGTGTAATCTGTTATAAAGTAATTGTAACCTCTCTTAATTCTTAGGTGTAAAGGTGGCGCTTGTAACCTGACTAAGTGTTTGTAAATTTTGTTTGTTTTCTGGTTAATTAAAATTTCGTGTCCTCTGATGGCTTGTATGCATGTCCTGTAAAAATGAAGTAGTGTTCCGGTATTATGTGGGACATTGTTCTTTTGTGGTCTCAGTCTAGAAAGTCTAAGCCCTACGTAGTAATGGGCTAATGTGTGTTGTTCTGGGTCTCTTATTATATTTCCTACATGTCATTCGAAGTGCCTTTATTTTTGTCCCTATATCCTGAAGGGCAACTCCCCCGAATCTTTTCTCTTGCATGAGTGTTTGATGTTTAATGCTAAATAAAGTGGGCCCAAAAACAAAACGCCTAATCTCATTGTTTATCTCTGTCACCGTATGTTGTGGAGGGTCAAAGACTGTAGCAATGTAAATTATTTTTGGAATAATAAAGCAGTTCACTATTGCACTTCTGGAAAAATCGTTGTATTTCTGTATTTGTAGCAGTGAAGCGTGTCCGTGGTATATGCGACTAAGTTCTGCCAATTGACTTTGTGTGTGCAGTTCGGGTGAGATGGGAAGTATATACCGTACAGTTTCATGTTTGTTGTTGACGTTAAATCAAAGGGAAAATCTGCTTTGTTTTTTTCCATCTGCCTATACCCATAATTGTATACTTTTGGGCGTTTAATTTTGACCCACTACCTTTACCAAAAAGCGTGAAAGTGTCTAGAATATTTTGTATAGACCTATCATTGTGGGGGAAGAAGGTAGTATCGTCTGCGTAGGCAAGCAACTTTTGTTTCCCTTTACCTTGAATAAAAGTGCCTCTGATGTTACTGTCTTGTCTAATTATCTCTAGCAGTGGTTCTAGGGCGAGTACATAGAGTAGAGGAGAAAGGGATCATCCCTGCCTAACAGATCTTGTCAGCCCAAAGGCCCCAGTAAATGAATGATTTACCAAAACCTTGCTTTCAGGTTTTGTGTATATAATTTCAATCCACTTTCTGAAGTATTCACCAGTGTTGCAGCGTAGTAAAGTTTTATGGAAGTATGAGTGGGATATTCTGTCAAAGGCTTTTTCCTGGTCTAGCGATAGGATTGACGACTGGCAATTCTTCTGATGTGTGTAGGTTTAATGTCTCTTATGAAGTGTGCGTGCTGATGAATGTTTCTGTGCTGGACACTACACTGTTGGTCTTCGTGTATGAGTGTAGCCATGAACGGTTTGAGTTTGTTTGTTAGGGTTTTGGCTCAAATTTTATAGTCGGTGTTGAAGAGTGATATTGGTCTGTAGATTTTAAGCTTTGTTTTGTCCGGATCGTCCTTAGGGATTAGAGTGATGTATGACAGGTTGAAACTAGATAGAAATTCCCTTTTCGCGAAAGATTCTGAATATACTCTTAGTAGGAGAAGGCCCAACATGGGGAAGAAATGTTGGTAGAATTCAGCGGTGAGTCCATCTGGTCCTAGTGACTTGCCTTTTTGCATTTCGTTTACTGCGTTTGTTATGTTTTCTAGAGTCAGTTCTGCATCAAGAGATTGTTTATCTTTGTTGCTCAGTTTCTTAGTGTATTGCATAAAAGTGTCTTGTATATATGGTTGTATTCTTTCTTCTGTGTAAAGATTTCTATAGTAGTCCTCAAAGGCTTTTGCTATATGTTGTGCCTGCGTTTGTATGTCTCTGTCACCGCCGTGGGGTTTGCCCAAGCATTGTTTATGCTTCTGGCAAGGTTATATGAACGCTTAAAGTATGTCACCGTAGGGTTTGCCCAGACATTATAAATACATTGCCAAAGTTAGGTGAACGTTTAAAACAGTTCACGAGGAAGAAAATAGAGTGAGGATTAAAAATAAGACGAGTGTTCAGTAACTAGGTTCGCGTTAATAAAGCGTGAGTATTTTTTTCTAGTGAGTTGTAAGTCAAAGGCGCAACCAATGAGTTTAGCGAAAAACAAGTTAGGACAGCGAATCAGAGGTACGGGTTGAATCGTACGAGAGAACAGTGACCAGAGGTCATTGGGGCTGTCCGGTTTGAGAAACTGAAGAGGCAAGTATTGTATTGCCGTGCTCTCAAGTTTTGATTCTGAGGGTATACAGAAGTTTTCTGAAGTCATATAGAAATAGCATAGGTTGTAGTAATATTCAGAAGATCAAATGATGCTGTGGTTAAGAATTAGCATGAGAGTAGAGATATTCAGAGGATGTGCTAGTTCTAGACAGTAACAAGAGAAGATGAATAAGAGCTTTAGCATAAACAGTGTGAATAGATAGTGTATTTCGTGAGAAATTCTGTGTATTGACAGTAAGTATAATTTACATTTATTATGAACATGAACCACAGGTATTTATTGAAGTTATTGCAGAAGTCACAAGATGAGAAGCTATACAGGTGGATAACTTGGTTGATTAAGTAAATAAGCTGATTATTATGAACAAGAACCACGGGTATTTATTGAAGTTATTGCAGAAGTCACAAGATGAGAAGCTATACAGGTGGATAACTTGGTTGATTAAGTAAATAAGCTGATTATTATGAACATGAACCACAGGTATTTATTGAAGTTATTGCAGAAGTCACAAGATGAGAAGCTATACAGGTGGATAACTTGGTTGATTAAGTAAATAAGCTGATTATTATGAACATGAACCACAGGTATTTATTGAAGTTATTGCAGAAGTCACAAGATGAGAAGCTATACAGGTGGATAACTTGGTTGATTAAGTAAATAAGCTGATTATTATGAACATGAACCACAGGTATTTATTGAAGTTATTGCAGAAGTCACAAGATGAGAAGCTATACAGGTGGATAACTTGGTTGATTAAGTAAATAAGCTGATTATTATGAACATGAACCACAGGTATTTATTGAAGTTATTGCAGAAGTCACAAGATGAGAAGCTATACAGGTGAATAACTTGGTTGATTAAGTAAATAAGCTGATTATTATGAACATGAACCACAGGTATTTATTGAAGTTATTGCAGAAGTCACAAGATGAGAAGCTATACAGGTGGATAACTTGGTTGATTAAGTAAATAAGCTGATGGTCAAGCTTGCTACGACTATAGAAGTATAAAGGAATAAAGACTTATTTCAACGAGGAGAATCATATTTTTCATGGTGGGCTCATGACAAATAAACTATTACTTGTCGTTAGCAATAATTAGGTCAAGTAAGGGACTTGTAAACATTACGTCAAGTAAGGGACTTGTAAACATTACGACAAGTAAGGGACTTGTAAACATTACGACTATAAAATTACTCATGTGCTTTCAAATGTAAGTATATATTTATACCTCTGCATTGTCATAAAATTAACCGTGATACAATGTTAAAATATCTCCAATGATACAACGTAGGGATAAAAACTAATGCGTAAGCTACTAGAATACATGATCGCCCACGCCGCGGGTCACCACCCGCCATGGAAATTAAATTGTTAGACGCGAAGGCAAAACGTTTACCCTTGGAGCGGGATGAGAACGGAGATCAGAGGAAAAAAATATGACTGAAACGTGCTTGGAACTAGCAAGGCTAAAAGGACGCAAATTCTTGGGGCAAGGAAAAATTCACGTCCCCAAGTTGACACAAGGTAAAGAAATCGACAAAAGGGACCTTAGCTATTATACGCCACAGTCATTTCTTGGACGCTTTTGCGATAACTTAGTCCGTTTATTTGAATGCAGTGATGAACGCATTATAGAAGATTCGAGAAAATATTGGAAAAGTAACTTTTTCTTAATAATAATGTTAGGAATATAAAACATAGCTGGCCGGATGGCCCATCTTGAGCAGTGAAATAATATGCTTTCATTTATACAGACGGATAGATAATAAGAAAGATATTGACAAAAGACTGTGTTGTTCATATCAGCGAGCGTCTGCATTGAAACAAAAATGTCCCTAATTTTCAAAAACTGCAGTCTTGAGACTCAAAGCGCTAAAATCTAGTTGGTATGAAAGAGAGGGGATGGGCTGGAGAATTGTGGCTAAAAATAACTTTAAAGGCAAAATTGTGTAGGGGACGGCAGAGTTGGTTCAAAAAACAAGTGTGTTTTTTGTGAAACGCAAGTAGAGACGGACGGACCAACAGACAATAAGGCATACTTGACTGAGGTATGACTGAAATGAGTTTTTGATAGTAGGTTTGAATTTGAAAGAAAAAAAGGCGGTGATTGGCCATAGATGAATATATTATCGGCGCTCAGACGCGCATTTTTGCCATTCGCTATAAGTTGTCCTTGTAGACACAGTGAATTATATAGTGGTGTATTCCCAGAAGCAAATTGATATCTTTAGAGGGACGCCATACTAAAGCCAGCAGCTCAGCTGAGTTTTGCTAGCCATTAACTGTGTTCTATATTCATAATTCTGGTAAGACTGAAAGTATTTCTTTGTATATTTTAATATTTGTTTAATGTTTCGAGTGATTTGATACTGCCATATCAAAATCTATCCCTTACAACAAGTAAGGATTCGCTCTAGACCCCCCGCCCCAGTTCAGGGTCTAGAGATAAATAAAATACATAAACTCCAGTAAGGATTATGAAGGACAGATCAAGTGTTGAGATCAGTGAAACATATCACCTATCCTATTCTATGGCAGGAAGCTAATGAACATATTTCAGAATATGTAGTCTGGGAGAACCTATCTTATGTGAAACCAACTTGGTAAGATGTGTTGTTTGGTCAAAGAGATCTGACCCGTCTATGTGGTGTTGTTGTGTGTCGTGTTGTGTCCAGAAATGGTTTAGAGTATGGAATTCTGACACATGACCAATACTTTATTGCAGAGCTGTGAGTTTTTATTTGGCACCAATGTGGTGTCAAATGATGAGTTAACTAATACAAGAGTGGACCCGTGCAGTTTATATTTTGGCAGAGCAGCCTGATATTGCCCCCAAGCACGGAGAGGTGGGGCCACCAGATCTCAGCACCAGAGCTACACATTCAAGCTACGTGAGCGTCTGGTCTGCTGAGAATTCACCAACTCAACTTATTTTCTAACACACCCTTAAAATTTCCATTAAATAACTGGACAATGTGTAGTCGCCATAGACAGGGAGTGAAGAGGCCACCCCAACAGCACATCCATTAAATGTTCTCCCAATTAGATTACAACTATAAACAGTAGTAATATTAACTAGTCTAGTAACATACATATGTACACACCTTGCATTTATTATGTCATATTCATGCATTTCTTTCATAATTGCAAAACCTTTCATATGTTCTGGCCAAAATAAAACCTTGGTTCAGAACAAATAAATTTAAAGAAAATTACTATCCAAATTTTACACATCTCGAGTTAGTTCAGTGTGTTATAACATTTTATTACTATTATTATACTTGTTAAATATCTGTGTGTGTGTATGCAAACCACCACAACACAATTACATATCAATACCCTAGAATTTTAACGTATCCACATTCATTAGAAAAAAAAAAGATAGGTGTGAGGTCGTAGTGGTAGCAAGAAGGGCCTTCTGAAAATTCACATCTACACTTATCTCAGGAGCCTTCACAGTTGACCTCATGCATCACACTTAGTAATATCACCATCATACAATACCATCAATCCACTACATGCATATATATATAAAGTTTGGCACCTGTATATGAATTATGTTAAGGTCACAGGTACAGAAATGGAGATAGACCTGACAAGATTAGTCAGAGGGAATAAAGTCATAAATATGTTGAGTTGGAGACACTGAGGAAACAAACAAGGAAAATAGAAGAAATTAAGTTATGCTCACCGTATCAGTATCAGAGGAAGATACATCGAGATTGATAATAAAGAATGAAAGCACTAACACCTTAAATTGGAAGTGTTGATATGAGTTATTGAGGTGCTTAGACGAATCAGGGGAAGGTTTGAAGCTCGGTAGAAATAAGCCAGTTAGATCTGATATGAGTTATTGAGGTGCTTAGACAAATCAGGGGAAGGTTTGAAGCACGGTAGAAATAAGCCAGTTAGATCTGATATGAATTGGTGAAAGAGGAGAATATGTATATACATGAGTCAGAAGTTGCGCCTAAGGCAATTATAATATAACTGTAAAGGAGTTCTATGCTGAATACCTTGCCTTGTTGAGAGAATTAATCATGTGTAAATAAACAGTTTTGTTGGATACCACGCAAGTTTGGCTCAATCTGTGAGAGTTGTTGTATGTAGGCTAAGTCCAGGTTAAAAACAAAATCCACTATACGAGATCAGTCACTATCAACAACAAAGAAGGAATAGAACGGGTCGAGGGTTGTAGAGAAGGACCATATCTCATCCAGGAATCATCATCTCTGGTGGTGATGGCCAGTACACCAGTTCCCCCATAAATAACTTGGAAGATAAATAAAAGAGATTTGTAACTTGATAGTAATATAACTAGGCCTGCCATCCGCCACCTAGTGTAGTCAAGTACAACATACAGTCCTCGGTCACCTGTTACATCTCCATGTGTGTCAACTATTTGGCTTATTTTCATGCTTCGCTGTATATTTTGTTCTATTGCCATGTGTTGTGTGCTGGGTATCTCTTGTGTGATTGTGTTCAATTTTGTCCGTAACAGGGCACCTCTTAATCTATGGTGTTGATATTGTTCTAGTTCTTCCTGCAATGTAATGATATGAGGTGCTGTTTTATCAATTAGATTTGCGAGTTTGATGGATTGTTCTATTATCTTTTCCTGTCGTATTTTGTCTCTATGAATCTTGGTTGCCATTATTTGTGTTCTCTCGCGTATAGTATTCTTTAATAGGTCCCAGTGTTGTTGTGTGTTTTCAATGGGTAAATCTGTTGTAAGTTTCAGAAAGTTCTCGAAACAAATACCTCAACAAAAGAGTACAATAACCAACTGTCATTGAAAGCGGCAGAAGATATAAGTGTTCATTTCTTTAATTTGCGCATCAAACTCCATATTATTTAAAGTGTTTTAATTCTAAACAAAGTAAACACGTGTTTTTTTAACAACTTAACAAACGTAATAAAAAAATAAGCTATTCCTTTGTGCCTTACATAAATTTGTACAACAAATTGATAAAAAGAAATAAAAAATGAAAATCTGTTACTTAATTTGATATTTTATTAAGCATTGAATTGTTCCCCTTTGAAAGTAAAAATTGGATGCCTTCCCCTAACTTCTTTATCTGTGCTTCATCACATGGTTAAGTTCTTTGTTTTTCACCTTTTTCCGAGATTGGACATGACGTCAAAACCTGATAGGAGGTGTGATCTCTCGGTTATAAGTCAGGGTATATTGTGTACATTTTTATAACATTTTGACCGCTGGAGTGTTATCTCTGTCCTTTTCTTTTTAAATTTAGCGGGGGGTCGGGGGGACGGGACACTTTTATTAGCCATGTAACGGTTTATTTCTGTGAAGGACTGCTAGCTGGATGTTTGGCCGTCACGTCATAAGTTTATTCAAGTGTTGCTGCTTATTCCATCAATATACTTATTTATTTATATTTTCTAAGTGTAATGATTTTACCTCTATATCTATTATTGCTAGTGTACCGACGTGTCGTTATAAGTACTACTAGCTGAAATGAAGATCCATGTGTTGTTTGTTTCCTCTTGTGTCTACCGATAGTGTGGTCTTCCTTAACTCCAGCTGATTTATGACGTCATCAATGACGATTTGACGTATGGTTTCTAAAATAGCAATAAGTAATTCTTCTATTGGATTGTTTATTGTTTGACTGTGTTGATTTATTTCATATGTCAGTGATAAACTGTCTAACTTTTTCTACGCTTTTGGTTCGTTGTTTATGGAATGTCTGCTTTATGTTTCTACCCGTAGTTATATAACTGTAATCTCTGTAGTCAGTTGTCGGAGTTGGGATTTGATGTGTAGTGTCTGTTTACATGACAGCGTATTTGTTGTCAAACTATTTATTGTCTTACTTAATGGATTCAACAATCATTCTCATACCGCAATGGCTTACTTACTTACTTAGTCGGTCATCTTCTACCGTTAGGTACAAATGGCATATATTAATAATTTAAAAAAAAAAAAACCTATGTGACAGCGTAGTAATTCTGCTCCAGTCAGACCATCTTTAGGTCTGTCAGTATTACAAATCTGTCCTAGTTAACCTGTTTATACTTCTGTCAACATTACAAATATATCACAGTCAACCCATCTGTAGTTCTGTCAGTATTACAAATGCGTCCTACTTAACCTACCTATAGTTCTGTCAACATTACAAAACTGTACCAGTCAGCCCATTTGTAGTTCTGTCAACATTACAAATATTTCCAAGTCAGCCCACATGTCAACATTACAGATATGTCACAGTCAGCCCATTAGTAGTTCAGTCAATATTACAAATATAACCCAGTCAGGGCATATGTAGTACTGTCAACATTACTAATATGTCCCAGTCAACCCATCTGTAGTTCTGTAAACATTACAAATATGTCGCAGTCTTTAGTTCTGTCAACATTGCACATCTTTCTCAGTCAGCTCATCTGTAAGTCTGTCAGTATTACACATATGTCCCAGTTAACCTGTCTATAGTTCTGTCGACATTACACATATGTCCCAGTTAACCTGTCTATAGTTCTGTCGACATTACAAATATGTCCCAGTCTGTAGTTCTGTCAACATTGCACATCTTTCTCAGTCAGCTCATCTGTAGTTCTGTATGTATTACACATATGTCCCAGTTAACTTGTCTATAGTTCTGTCGACATTACAAATATGTCCCAGTTAGCTACTCTATAGTTCAGTCAACATTAGTGTCTATGACTTCTAGTACGTTTGTGAGTTTTTCTATGAGTCTATTAAGATTGTAAGTAGTGGCTATGAGTCCTTTTCGTTTGAAAGTGGTGGCTATGAGTCTGCTACGTTCGTGATTGTTATCTATAATAAAATTAAGGGGCGTGCTACAAAAAATAGTAGCTTACACCTTAAAAAAGGTACTTCTAAAAAACCATGACTTCTTTCACATGGTAGATTTCCACACCACAATGTTCTGTCAGCGGTGAAAAGCGCTCGTTATCAATCACTTGAACAGACTGTGCTACAAAACATCGTAGACAAACGTGTCTACGGTCAGGGCTGTTATATATACACACAGTCATAAATATTACAACAAGAAACAGCCATCACAAATGAATACAACCTTATGGACGTTTGTTTGGATGTACACTATTATTTACTTGCTTTTCATAATTTATAGAAGAGTCTTCAAATCACCAAGAGATTTTTTGAGCCCGCTAGCTGCTAAATCCATTGCTTCAAAGATGAGGTGCCGTTTTAACAAGTTTATTGTCAACCTTCATTATCTACAGTAGAACGTGACCCACATTATAAACCTGGAACAATGGTTATTCCGATGGCAGTGCCTCACACAAATATATTATTATTTTTAAAAATTTACATCTTAACAAGGTCTATAGGAACTGGAGTGAATGATATATCTCCATGGAAACACTCCATGTCTAAAATATTTACCGTTAGTTTAAAATACAGACGGGGAAATTAAATATCTCAGACATACATACCTTAACGTGGTATTTTAGGACTGTGTAGACCTCTACATTTCTAGTATATCTATGCATGCTAGTTGATAACTAGGTTTTGGGGCCATCACATTGATAAAGGCATTTCTTTGTTGTGATGTTCCTGCTTTCATAGTGTCATACTGGACACGTAGATGGAAGGTCAACTCGTTCCGACACAGTGCTGACATCGAGTGAGAATGTAGGTGTAAAGGACGCGAATGTGTGTATAGTTCTGTTGAGTTGACAAGTCACTCACTCAATCACAAGCAGATGTCAATAAGGGCAGACCACTGATGACGTTTTATACATTTATTAATGAACGTACACTTCGACATCACGAGTACAGTCACTTGAACAGGTTGGCACAAAAATCATCGTATACTTGAAAAATGGGTGACAATATCAGATGTACAGTTATGTGGCATATCAATATAAAGGAACGATAGAAAGGAAACACTCAATATCCTGGTTGTCTATCGTCTCATGTTCTAACTGACTAATCGCGTCAGTTAAGGTGGATACATAAACATCAACAATAATGGTTCACTGTCAGAACCTTCTCCTGGCTAAGTTTCTCAAGCCGAAAGTTCATCCAATGTTTATGACAACAATGTTAAACCACAGTAATGGGTTTATATTATCTAGCTCTCTGTACCATCATCAGGTAGTACGATCTTTTCTGTTCTCCGACGATAGTCTTACAATGGCGGGAATCAAAAAATGGCTCTCCTCCGTGAGCTTCGCTCACCTGGGATGGAGAAGTATGAAGCAGAATTACTTCGTTATTCAATCATAAATGTCCTCATTGGGCTTATATATATTTCTGCTATCAATAAGCTGGTTACATCAAGTGATCTAGTGCTGCTAAATAACATGTCATCTTCCTCTGCAATCAGTAGTCCTAGATGTGCGATAATACGTCTCCCATCTAGACTTAGCAAGAAAGTTCAGCACAAAAAAAGGTTTTGTTTTACCTTGATTTAGAAAACACATACAAGCGAATCACGCACGCCATTCCTATGCGTTAATAATGGACATGGGAGAATCTCTGATAATACCATTATACAGAGACACCATCTCCTTCCTAGAATAGATCACAAATCACTCTTTAAACTTTCTAAATGACCAGCCATAGACACGACGACATGGCAGCCTTTTCTGTTCTCTACAAACCGGCGCATGCCAAGCAACGCCTTTCACCCCAGAGTTCAGCTCACAAAATAGTCCGACATAGAAATACAAAGATACAAAGATATAAGACCGAATCACCTTAACTAGTCAAGGAATACATATAAATTCAGGTCATAAACATTTTAAGCAAGACCAATCTGTTTCTGGCCATGCCCGACGCAAAAATGACATAAACTAGTATTCATACGCCAGATTGTGACACAAGAAAAGATAACCCATGTAATCGAATCTAACATCGACCGATCCGGGGTCTGTCCCCTTACTCTCAGAATCATTGATTCTCAAATAAATACTTTTCATCAGACAAATAGTTATTACTTTACATTTGTATGCCTACCTAAAGTAATCTGTGCATCACAGACTAATATGTGCGCAACACTAGTCATTACCCGAGGGTGTGGTCATCTTGTTTTCACTGGATTTCAGTGGCAGCGACATCAGCCATTTCAACTTTCGAGTTCTTTCATTTTAAAGTATTCACTTAGCTGTCATTTCATTTCTCCTCTGGTTTTGTTCATTTAGCTCTGACGAAGGCCGTCTGGTCGTAACGCAAGCGGTTCTCTTTGTCCTAGTAAGAGACACTACTTATTGCTGTCTTTTAACCCCTTTGTAGGGTTCGGGACCCGACGCCCTACCTAATTAATAGATGTAGACTCGAACCCACACCCTCTCATATCCAGGTGCAGTGATCACCCCAACGTCCCACCTACAATAGATGTGGACACGAACACACACCCTCTCATATCCAGGTGCAGTGATCGCCGCGGAAGCTTCTGTCTTGTAGTAAGCTTTTAGCATATGGCCTGTCCTGCACATACGTGTCCATAGCAACACCGTCACGTGGTGACACCGTTATCACAGAGTTTGCTATGGGGGCGGCCGAGTGCCTGGCGGTATAACTGGGTCGGGAGTTGTTTGGGACACCTCCTAAGGTGCAGGCAACAATACCCACCGGCGAGTGGACCATGCTCAGGCCAACACCAACACAAACCTCACTCATGGGCTAAATGCTACTTTCTGTCTTCTCCACTTGCCCACTAAACATTCTCTGTCCAAACTATCCACGATAAACCCCACCAACGATCCCGAAGTGGTGATGGTAAAACATAGGTCTTTACGTTGAAGGGATACGGACCCTGCACTATGTCCCAGCTGCAGCGAGAGTGCCATGCGACCTGACATTGCACCCATAGTCAGAATTTGTCCGATTCCTGAGATACGGGAAGCAAAGCCACTAAAACTAAATGGAAATTTAGAACCGCGGTGTTGGGAAAATCGTGAAGGCATAGGATACAGAAAGTAACATAGCCACAGCGAAAGCTCAGCCACAGAATAAAGAAATGAGGCCTCCATAATGAGCGCATGTGACTAGCGAGGAATGGATCTCTATGAACCCCACCTGAACCCCCAAAGCAAAGTGATCTCTAGAGCTAAAGAGGTAAGTTGATAAACAGATCAGCCCAACATTCATGGAGAAAGACCTACCTATTGCACTCTTTGGGAGGGAGATGCCTGCAGCAAACACTCAATACCTCCAATGACATTCAAACAACATATTATATACGAGCTCGGGCGTCGCCTCGGTTACAAAAGGCCCTCGCACAACAATTAAACCCCCTGCACCGTGCGAACAATCAGCAAAAGGGAACCCTAAACTTTTACAGCTAAATATAGCTGGTCTACAAAACAAGACTATCGAGCTTACAAAAATTCTGCACGAACGTCAAGTACATGTAGCCTGTCGCGAATTGACAGTAAATTTGAATTTTCCAATCCGTCTCAGCCCCTCTCCTGGCCTTACTATTTAATTGTTTCTATTCTTAACGGCAACATGAACTTTATATTTTTTTAAATTCATCTTATTAGGCTTATTAATTTTTGTCCGCTCAGCCCCCTCCCCCCTACCCCTACACAAGGCGAGTCTGGCTTTTGATTTCGATTCTGGCCCTCATTACAAATTCATTGCTCGGTCCTCATTATCCAGCGCTCGCCAACAGACGATAACATTACATAAGACTCACCTGCTTGCATGTTTGTAGGATGCCAGCCCCGGGGAATGTCCTCACACGTAATTGAGTTGTCACGGATTGCCTTCCCCTGCTTTGCAGTGGTGGTCCAAACGTGAACAAACTCAAGAGTATTTAATACTGGCTTGTAAGGTACCTACTCTTGGCAGAGTTATAGATAGAAGATTAATTACACTTCTACCTTAAGGGAGCTTTTATAAGATATTTCCAGAAGTCACGAACAATGTTGCATTGGGCAAAACAATTGTTAACGCATTATATCTGGGATGTCGTATTGTGTGAAAGATTTAAGCAATGGTTTAGCCAGTTAAGCCCCCAGTTGATGTAATCCAACGAATGCCCTCTTATAAGTTATGGATCTATATATATATATATATATATATATATATATATATATATATATATATATATATATATATATATATATATATATATATATATATATGCGCAATTATTAAATAGTCTTGCTCATACGTTTGCTTTCATTCTTCTAATGACTGAATAAACAATTATTTGTGTAGTTTAAAATACCATACAACAAATTTAATTGTCAATTAGTTCAACAAGTTAAAATAAGGATTTATAGGGGGTGAAAGATAAATTAAATTTTTTCTCACAGAGATTGGATCGGGGCGCTATCAATGTCCGTGTTTGCTGTTGCCTGTGACAACAAAAACAACTTTAAATACAGATAAGTCCTGCAGCTTTGGTTCATAAATTACGTGATGACGGAAGCCTTCTCCACACTCTCTTCCACTGTAGGAGGTTAAGGTGAATGCTTTTAACTCACGACAGCGGACTGAATACCACAAATCGTCTGACTGCTTGTAACCACGAACTTTACACAAATAAAAAGAAACGAATGACTGCTAAGTGTAGCATAATGGAAAAATACGCTTAGTTAGATTTTATTATGTATACACCCTGCCTTCGCCAAAGAGTTAATCGCGAGCGCCAAAGAGTTAATCGCGAGCGACAATATTTACCAGCACACGCATGCGCAGTCTATACCTCGAAGGGAAGGAGAGAAACGGAAATATTATTCATAATGGCGAAGCAATTTGTGCATTGGGACGGATGGAATTTCTTAAAGGACAACTTTGGGAAGGGTTGTTATTCAAGAATAATAACGGAGTTCGCTGGTGGGAATGTTCATACATGGAAATCTAAAAGGAAATTGGTAAGTAGGATGTATCTACTGAGATATCGTTTAGTTTGTGAGATGGCCACTTTCGAGGGTTAGGCCTAGTATTAATCTAAATAAATTTATTTAGACTGCATACCCACATGGAAAGCCAATATCAAGGGATGGATTTGAAGCTTGTCACAGGGGATTTCGAAGGATATTGACCAGACAGTGATAACCTAGGCCATTTAAGATATATATGCCTTAATAAATTGCAAGGTTACACACAATGAGCCCAAAGAAGGCATTTTCTGGAATTATTTTGGGCCAATCAGATACGACCCCCTCTGACGTACGCGCCCTTAGTATATAAGGGTGGCAGTTTCAAAATTCATTTATCACACACAACCTTGTTAAGCCCAGCCAGAAGGAGCAGAGTAGAACACTGTCATTGCCAAGCCATTTTTGACTATGCAGGGCAGGAATCCTCACTAAAAGTGTAATTCTGTGTTGGAGAAAGATTCTTAGAGGGTATGTAGGACTATCATAAGTATTTATATGAATAATGTACATTTTATTTCAGGAATTAATAGGCTTGTGAATATACCAAACATATTGATTGTGTGAATAGGATGGCTAAAGCTTGTCAAGCCTTTAAAACTACCCACAGCAGTCATTGCTAACCATAAGCATATCCAGTAGGGTTTATTAGTACTATGTTACTAACTACCATAAAAGGACCAGCTGTGACTTGGCATGAGAGTGAGGAAGGCAAAGGCTGCATTAGGGGTCATAGTTTCATATTGATTGTTTATTATTTGATTGAAAATGTTTTGCAGTAGACACCAATCTGTCTCCCTACTCTGTATCATACAGAGCCATTTATCATTCATTGTACACACAGCAGCTGAATAAAACATTCTCATCTCAGCACACAGTAGAGATAACAAGCATTATAAGCAACCACTGGACAAATATTCACTGTTTCAGGATCCTAGTGCACCATCACAAGTGTGATCATGGTCTGAGGTCCTTATATCCTGCTATATGTGAAGCCCAGAGATAGAAGGAGCCTATTACTGTCATTCCCCTTACTGTTTGGGAGTTTGTGCAGCACAGACTATCAGTGTGTTAGTACAGTGCAACCTACCTGTACCAGAGTTGCTGACTTGGACCAGAGTTAAGTCTTATGTTCCTAGAAACCAGTGTGAGACCAGCTACTACTGTCAATAGAATGTTTTAAATGATGAATTTGAGCTGTAAGGATAGGAGAGACAGATAAACTTTAATTATTCATTATTAAAATAAATACAGAAAGACGGTGAACATTCCTGGTGGACAAGATCTAGTGTAAAGGAACTTGTTAATTAATAAGATTCAAAGTGGATCCTTGTTCTTTTGTATTTACTTACAGATAGATTGGAATGTACATACTCTACCATAATCACCATTGCCTCAACATTCACCCATCATCACAATCGTACATAGTGTAGATAATAAATTAATTGAATTGTAAGACACTTGAGTTGTTAATTACTTTTATTCAAAGGAGTTACAGTTCTATTTTCATAGTTAAATAAGTACATCCTAGGAGATCAATAAGTGAGAGGGCACCAGTATAATCTGCTTGTCTATATCTAATCCTTGCTACACATTATTCACAGCATTGATCTTCTTGTGAGAGTGAGACCAGTGAACCCTAGACACTGGGACTTCAACATTGTTCAGGAGAGAACCCTAATTCTGTCAATACTATCACTACATCTATATATATATATATATATATATATATATATATATATATATATATATATATATATATATATATATATATATATATATATATATATATATAAACCTCTCGCTACACTGGGGGCCGGTCCGGGATATTCCTGTGTCCACAGAGCCATATACTATCTACACTATCTATCTCTTGTCTATCTAGAGCCACTTGTGTGTAAATTTTAAAAAAAATAAAAAAAAATAAAAATCTTGAATTCTAAAGTAAATTTTCATTAGGAAGTACCATTGAGTACTAGAAAGACAGTAGAGGCTCACATCGGTTACTTGGATTGTATTTTGGTTAATTAATTAAGTAATTTAATTGGTTAATACAGTTGATAGAACTAGATACCCTCTTATTGGTAATACATCATGGCTGAATTGGTGAAGTTTAGAGCTGCGATTATGCAGGAAGGAAAAGACTTGGGTTTGACAGGCGATGCTCTAATTCGACATATCACAACTGAAGTGGATAGATATTTAGAAAGAGAGACTAAAAGAATGGAAGCTGAAGCTGAAAGAGAGACTAAAAGAATGGAAGCTGAAGCTGATAGAGAGACTAAAAGAATGGAGGCGGAGGCTCAAACTAAGAAATTAGAAGCTGAAAGAGAAGCCGAAGAACGAAGGTTGCAAAGAGCTCATGAGTTGAGTTTAAGGGAGCTTGAAATCCAGGGAACTGCTAGCAATCATGGTGGTAGCTCGCCTCAGTCTGAAAGTAACTCCAACCAAAGTACTTCTACGGGAGCCATGAACTTTCATTTGGATCCTTTTATTGAAAAGGACGAAGGAATAGAAGACTTCCTTGACAGGTATGAGCGGGTGGCTACCTCATATGGTTTAGAAAGAGAGAAGTGGAACCTGAAGTTGACACAAGGATTAAAAGGAGTAGCTTATAATGTGTTCTTAAAACTTCCAAGAGAAGATCAGAACAATTATGAAGCCTTAAAACAAGCATTGTTGATTAGGTATGAACAAAATGCAGAAAGTTATAGAAAAAGATTTAGAACTGCTAAACTTCTAACAGGAGAGACATATCAGCAGTTTTCAGCAAGGTTAGAGATGTATTTGCTGAGGTGGTGCCAGTTAGGGAATTTTACTCAGGATTTTGAAGGGATCAAGGAGATGATTTTAATAGAGCAACTCCTGGAGTCCATGTCTCCTGAGACAAAGACCTTCTTAATAGAACACAAGAGAGAGAGAGGCTTGAGGAAATAATCATCTATGCAGAGAGCCATAAACTGGCTCATCTCTTGTCTCAAGTGAATAAGAGAAAACAAGGAGAAAGCTTTAAAGCAGACCAAACCTCCCATAAAATGAGCAAAAGGACAATACAACCAGGTACAAAACCTGATATGAAACTAAAGACAAGGACCCTCTAGGAACAAACAAGAAACCGTCAAGAAAGGAAGGAAAGTGGTGTAAAATTTGCCAAATGAGCAACCACTACACTACGGAATGCAGAAGAAAGAATCCTCCTCATCACGGTGCATGCCTTACAACAGGGAACAAGGGAAGGAGGGACCTGGCAGATAGTCAGAAAGACCTCCATCATCCCCCTGTCTGTGAGGAAGTGACCTTGAATGGCACCCAAGTACTGTGCTTATATGATACAGGCTTGGACTTTGACTCAGTAGTGTGCTCTTCTCTAGTGAGTCCTGAACAGATAACCACAGAAACCGTGGAAATCAGAGGACCAGTCAAAGGAGCAGGAACTATGACACTGCCCATAGCCCGTATCAACATAAGATCTCGCCATGTGGAAGGGGAGATCAAAGCAGCGGTGATGGACAACCCTATATACCCATTAATATTGGGATGTAGATATGTTTTTCTGGGAGAACCTATAAGACCCATAGTCATGGCGACAGTACAAACCAGGGCAGGCTCCAAGAAAAGGGAGGAAAATATCATAAACACTCATCCAGAAGAGATGAAACAGGCTCAAGAAGCTGATAGTACACTGAAGCCTTGTTTTGGTAAATTGCCAAAGGCGCATAACCCTCCAGACAAAGGAGATTTCTACATGAAAAAGGGCCTACTTTATAGAAAAGCTGGAACAGGCTCTAAAGGACATGGACAGCTGGTAGTGCCTAAATCATACAGGGAAACGGTTATGACACTGGGACATGCTATACCATTCAGTGGACATATGGGAATAGGGGCCACTGGACAAAGAATAGCTTGTCACTATTTCTGGCCAGGGATCACAGAGGACATAAAGCGGTTTGTGAGATCCTGCCCAGAGTGCCAACGGGTAGCCCCTAAACATAGGACTGCACCGGCAACACTGGGAGAAATGCCCATCATGGGAACCCCTTTTGAACGTGTTGCAGTGGATATTGTAGGACCCCTCACGAGGACCAAGAAGAGGAATGCCTATATACTAACCTTGGTTGATACTTGCTCGATGTGGGGAGAAGCAATAGCCATGTCATCTATTGATTCTAAACATGTGGCAGAGGCATTGTTAACAATATTCACCAGATTAGGTTTCCCTCATCAAATATTAACTGACAATGGATCTCAGTTTTAGGGAAAGCTAACACAGGAGGTATTCCGGATATTTCAAGCCCGACATTATCATTGTAGCCCTTATCATGCCCAAGGGAACGGCCAAGTAGAAATGTTCAATGGGACCCTTATCTCAATCTTAAGAAAGCTGGCCAGTGAAAAACCGGATACCTGGGACACCTACCTACCTGCTGCTCTATTTGCATACAGGGAAGTCCCACACGATTCAACAGGATTGGCTCCAGCTACATTGTTGTTTGGTAGTTGCTCTGGTATCCATTTGGGGCTGGGTCGACCCAGGAGCCGTGTGTGGCCTAAAAAAGTCCCACATCATCTGGGGATCGAACCATAGACCACTGCGCTAGGAAGCCAGTGCACTAACCACTATGCTACCGCGGCCCCCTATGTATTTAAAGCTGTATCTAAAGCTGTACTAAAAAGTCTAGAAATAATCGAAGATAACCCACCAGAAGCTGTTACGATATTTACAGACTCACTATCATCACTACAAGCACTAGAACTTACTTACTTAGTCGTTCCCCTTCTACCGTGAGGTGTAGAGGTTTGGAAGAGAGAGCGCCAGACCATTCTATCAGCTGTCTTCTTCCTGGCCTGGTTCCATTCTAGTCCTCGGTCCTTCAAAGATTGTCTAATGTTGTCCTCCCAGCGGACTCTGGGTCGTCCTGGAGGTCTGGATCCCTGGCTCTTTGTTTTACATGCTTGTCGTGGTAGCCGATCTTCTCCCATTCTGCAGACATGGCCAAACCATCTTAGTTGGGACTGTTCTATTTGGGTCTGCAGCGGATGGGATTTTAGGCCTTGACGGATCGTCTGGTTGCGGACCATGTCTCTTCTTGTTACTTCAACCACTTTCCTCAGATACCTCATTTCTGAGGTTTGGATCTGGCTTTTGTGGGTTGTAGTCATTGCCCACGACTCGCATCCATATGTCAAGACTGGGACATAGGTGGAGCGGTATACAGCCATCTTCGTTTTCTTACCAACCTCTTTCTTGCTGAGGAATCCACGATTTATGGCCTGAAAAAGTCTCCTAGCCGCTGCTTTTCGAGTGGCCAACTCTTCTTTGATGCCTCCCTTTCGGTCTATAATAGCTCCGAGATATTTAAAGTGGTCGACCTGCTCCAGGACCTGTTCTCCCAACTTAATCTGATGTTTTCTTTCTTCTCGTGATATCACCATGGATTTTGTTTTAGAGCTGCTTATGACCATCCCTCTCTTCTCCAGCTCTTCCTTCCAGACTTGCAGGTTGGATTGGAGATGTGCCTCTGATTTAGCAATCAGGGCAACATCATCAGCAAATGCCAGCTCCGAAATATAGACCTGTCTCATCTTCCAGTACCCCACTGAATACTTTCTTGTTCTCTCCTTACATGCCTTGATGACATCGTCCATAAGGAGTATGAAGAGGTAAGGTGATAGGATATCACCTTGTCTTACACCAGTGGTGGTCCTGAACTCTTCTGACTTATGGTTTGCTGTCCTCACATAATTTCTGCAAGACTTGTAGAAGCTCTGTATAGCATGAATCAGAGGTGCTGGAATATTCTTCCTTGCCAAACAGTCCCAAAGTTTGCTCCAGGGGACCCTGTCAAACGCCTTTTCCAGATCTATGAAACAAAGATGGATCTCACTCTTATACTCAAGGGCCTTTTCACTCAGCTGTCTGAGTGTGAAGATTAGGTCTTGAGTACTTCGGTTTGCTCGGAATCCGCACTGGACCTCATCCAATTGTGGCTCAGCTAGGCGTCGGAGTCTCTGCTCTAGGATTCTAGAGTAGATTTTACCAGGGACACTGAGAAGGGATATGCCTCTATGGTCAAGCACTAGAACACCCAGGTAAATGTAGCCGGCCAGACATAAAGGAAGAAATTCTAGCAATTAATACATCACTAGGACACAGAGGATGTAGTGTGAGGCTAGTGTGGGTTCCAGCACACATAGGTATAGCTGGTAACGAGTTGGCAGACCAGAGCGCCAAGAATGGAAGGATAAGTAAAAACAATATAAGAGCAGGACTGGGAAGATCGGAGATCAAGAGCCAAGTGAAGATAACTATAAACGAGGAATGGAAGACAACATGGAAGATAAGTAGAAAAGGCAGACACGTGTTCAAACTGCTGACAGAACCAACATGGGCGTGCCAGGTCAGAGAAGAATTAAGCATCGAACAAAAAACTGTGGCGTCTCCGTCTCGGTGCAGCATACTTTATGATAGAAGAACCACACTGCCAAGAATGTCAGGAAGAGAATGACATAGACCACTACCTGATCCACTGTAAAAAGTATGAACAACGAAGGCTTGAACTAAAAATTTACTATAGAAATCACAATATAGACATGACAGGAGATAAGGTTTTAAGTATAGATGCCCCAAGAGAGGCCCAATCAATACTTAAAAGATATATACATAAAACAAAAGAAAACATATAAGGTTAGTACTTCAGAAAAGACATTCAACTAAATAGAAATTAAGCAACAAGAACTAACAAATCATTAAAAAATAAAACACAAAATTAAAAAAAAGAACTTACTAACTACTCATAGGACAAGGAAAGACAACGAGGTATAAAAAAAAACAACAACAACTCAAAAAGAACAAATACTAATACAAATTTTAACCAAGTGTAAAGGACAATAGTTATCAATAAACAATACAAAAGAGAAAATAAAATAGACAAATACTAATTAAAATTAAAATCAGCTACTGCTAAATACATTAGTTATTTAAATTGAATACAAAATTAGAAAATAAAATGACACTAAATACCTCAATTATAACCAATTTTCAGGTTAAACAGGGTAGACCAAGATGGAACGAGAAGAGGCAATAACGGTCAGCTGTTAAGTGCCCGCTCTCCACCCATCACCTCTTCAAAACAACAACATAAAGCTGTACATAACCCAGGGCCTTCGCCGAAACGGGCGGGAAACACATTTGTGTGTGTGTGTATGGGGGGGGGGGGGATGGGTGAAGAAGCCGACTGTTCTCGTTAAGTGACACAGTTCGCCAAAGCTGACACAGTTCGACAAAGCTGACACAGTTCGCCAAAGCACGCAATGTAATTCTTGCAAAACAAAAACCTAAACTCTAGTGTGAGGTAATTGTAATATTGTTGTTACTTGTTATAGTGTTTTTGTTTTGTTTTGTAAGTATTTACAACGTGATAGTGATCTGCGGTGTTATTCTTCACTAATGTTACTTAATTTCCTAGTACATGTAGATTATAATTAACTATTACAGGCACAAGTGTGGCGAGGAAGCGCACGTGAAACCATTTTACTGTGCGAACAATGCTCTAAGGCCGTCATTACAACAAACAATATAGATTCCCACAGATACAAACAAATTTCGTTTGAAGTTAATATAAAGCATATCCACAAATTACTCAGTGAAAGGCACGGTAATGAATTGCGAAAAATTCCCGCAAGCTTTTCAGCACAATATGGTAAAGGAGGGTATCGCACCGTGAAAATTAAATTGAATACCATTTAAAAAGAAAGCACATGCCTTCCAATCTTTTCATTGTTCATTTTTAAGGGAAAATACGCAAACGGCACGCATGCACCGTGAAAGCTAAATTGAATACCCAGTTTAAAAAAATGGTACGCAGGCCTATTAATTTTGTCATGGTGCATTGACCATAGGTCATGACAAGTTTGACTACAAAGATCCAGTAAAGTTGAAATGGAAAGATATGAAATGACCACAGGAGACTTAATGCCGTCATTATGACATGCATCCTGTCCCCAGTGTCTTTTAATATATATCTAGAACATTTTATGCAGGAGGCTCTCTACAACCATAAAACAACCATATCGAGTGGGTGTCGACCTCTTTGCAATCTACGTTTTGCTGATGATATCGATCTTATATCAGGAACAGAATCAGAACTTCAAGACCTTACCTCTAGACTGGAGAAAGTAACAAGAACGTATAAAATAGAAATTAATATAGATAAAAGCAAGATATTTGTTAATAGCCATAAGAAACATGTTATGACCATGTTACGTACATTTATTACCTACGGGGGTAGTCTTCGGTCCTGCCAAATGTACGCACCAGTTTTATATAGTTATATTATTTGTGCGTTCGATTGATTCACGCACTGACGTGCACAATGCTGTGTGAGTTGCTTTGGACGCACGTGTAACCTAGTTGAGTAGATTGTGACGTCATGATAGGGGCAGTTCGGACGACATTTATGTCCGCAGTGTTATTCTTTGATTCCTGGCAAATTTGAAGAAGCCATCAGTTGTATTCGTATCTATTGGTCTTCATGGCGAAGCCAATAGTGGATGTATGAAGTAAGTGTCGCCCCATTTCTTATGGCAAGTTTAATTATGTAAATTAAAGTATCAGGCCGCTCCTATTAATGGTCTAGCGGGAATTCATCGGAGATGACATTCCTAGAATTGGACACACGGAGTCGATAGCCTTTGGAATCTTTTCGTAGAGGGAGAATCCATATGTGGAATCAAGTTAATGAATATATATATGCTTCACATGTTTAATATGCCGTTTTACCTATGCCAAAGTCGTGGTATGGATACCGAGAGGTTAGCCAAGATGAAACACTAACCTGGTTGTATTGTTATATCTGCCTTTGTTTGGATTGGATATGCTATCTATGAATTTTATGAAGAAAGTCTGGGATGCTTACAATTATGATATAAATTATTGCTCCGTGAGAATGAATCCGTTTGCCTTAATAAACGTCCTTGGGAGAAGGTCAACGGACGTTAATACCATGTCTGTTATATGGTAATGGAAGTGATCCTTAGTCACTGGAATATAAGAGAACTTAACTGTTAGAGAATCTACAACAACTATTAACAGTGATATTAACATTTTGACGTATGATCTTCGCATCTGTAACTATGATTGTCTTGTTCCACTTCGTTGGTGTCACGTCAATAAAATATATGTACAGTAATCACCGACTTGTGTGCTGCCAATACTTGCCCAGTTCACCCAATTCAACGATACTTGTTGGAATTTTCGTTTGAAGAACATTGTTGACATTCATTCCGTTTTAACCATTCGCGTTTCAATTTACCTCTTCACTGAACTCAACGATGAAAATGGAGTCAACAGACCATCATTACCTTAAATGGGAAAAAGAAGAAGTGAACACCTTTAAATACATGGGGTCCACTATATGTAGTGATGGAAGGTCAAGTAAAGAAATCAAGACAAGAATTGAGATGGCCTCAGCTGCCATGACAAGGCTGAATGTGATCTGGAAAAGTAACATCACTTCTCCACGTTAAGATCAAATTATACAAGTCACTTGTATTATCTATTCTCTTGTATGGGTGTGAGGGCTGGACACTCACTGCATATACGGAGCGAAGGATTCAGGCTTTCGAGTATAAATGTTATAGAAGAATTTTGCGCATTTGCTATATAACAGCACAAAGCAAATGTCCGTGTTAGAGAGAAAATAAATACGAATGCAGGCCACCAAGAACCACTTTTGTCAGTAGTGAAACGTCAAAAGCTTTCCTGGTTTGGGTATGTTAGTCGTCATGACTTCCTTTCGAAAACAATACTCCAGGGAACCATCGAAGGTAAACGGAGAAGAGGAAGGCAAAGAAAATCCTGGGCTGATAACATCAAAGGATGGACAGGCATGGTTTTATTCTCGATTGTACGCATTGTTGGGGATAGAGAGTGTGGTGAACTTCTAAATACAATATCTAAATTAGGATATAACAGTATAGTGCATAAAGTCAAAGATAAGATAGAACTACAAATTTTCATTGTTGGCGTCGCCCACGCCTTCAGCTTATTAATTGATAACGCCTTAGCCGAACCAAAAAGGGTACGCAATTTTTCAAATTCGTCCTTGAGACAAACGTAACACTTTCCTAGGTCAACTAAGTATTTGCCTAAATACATTGTAAACGGGAGAGGGGACGGAGAACGAACGAACGAACGAACTTTATTTTCAAAGGGTGAAGAATTGGGCACGCAGTCCCGTCTGACATTCTGTCCTTCCTTTCTCTCTCATCATGTATACTGTATCCTTCTATTCTCACATTTACTTTAAGCATTATTAAGGCATTTATCATTATAAAAGTAATATAACATCAAACATTTGCAATAATCACCATAATTAAAGTATGTTTTAAAATAAAGAAGATAGATAGATAGATAGATAGATAGATAGATAGATAGATAGATAGATAGATAGATAGATAGATAGATAGATAGATAGATAGATAGATAGATAGATAGATAGATAGATAGATAGATAGATAGATAGATAGATAGATAGATAGATAGATAGATAGATAGATAGATAGATAGATAGATAGATAGATAGATAGATAGATAGATAGAACGAACTTTATTTTCAAAGGGTTTAGAATTGGGCACGCAGGCCCGTCTAACATTCTGCCCTTCCTTTCTCTCTTCTTCCATAGTTAATCCATTTATTCTCACACGTATCCTAAATGTTACTTGAATAATAAAATAACAAAAAAGTACAATAAAAAAAAAATCCCAACATTGTAACAGTACAATAACAGTTACACAGATTTGCAGATGCCTATCATAATTTATACTAAACAGGACAAAATTAACTTTAAAACCTACATATGATGTTATGTAATTATTTAAGAACATAACGAAATTAGGGTGGCATATAATCTGCACTCATGATGTATTTGAAAAGTCTGCGATTGAATGAATATGGACTAAGAGTATTTTTTAAGTCGTGTGGAAGAGTATTCCACAGATGAGCAGCAGAAAAAGCTAAACTTTTCTTGAATAAGTCGAGCCTAGGCTTGGGCATGTGTAATTTATTTAAGCGTTGACTGCGTCTTCCGCTGTATTTGAAAATAGGCCACAGATACTTTGGAGCATTCTGTGACAAGATTTTGTGAATAAATTTGGCTTTGTTGAAGAGAAGGCGCTTTCTTAGTGGTAATATGTTAAGATATGTATATGCGTCTACACACTGTGTGAGGTTTTTGTCTGAAATTAGGCGCACTGCACGTTTTTGTAATGAATAGAGTCTGTTAGTGTTGGACATGGTGCAGCCATCCCAAATTGTGGAACAATAGTCTAGATGTGTTTGTATCTGGGATGTATAGAACATTTTTCGTGTCTCCTCATCTAGGAAATGTTTGATTTTAGCTAACTGGTAAACTTTTTGTGCCGTTTGTTTGGTCAGTGCTTGTACATGCGAATTCCAACTTAAATGTTGGTCAATTATGAGTCCTAGTGTTTTATATTCATTTACATTTTCAATTAAAGAGGTTCCAATGTAGAGCTGAAGTGTGGTTTTCGGCGAGCTTTGTAATTTTTGTCTAGTTGATATTATCATACATTTTGTTTTAGTGATATTTATTTGCATGCAGTTTTCATTGCTCCACTTAATAAGATTGTCTGTGTCGCTTTGTAATAATATTTCTAGCGTGTTGCAACTTTTATCACTAGTATAGATGGTACAGTCATCGGCAAATAGGTCGCAGGATGAGTGCTCGATGTGTAGTGGAAGGTCATTTATGTAAATGGAAAAAAGTAGAGGGCCGAGAATAGAACCCTGAGGAACACCAGTGTCAATAATAGTTGGGCTTGACAAGGAGTTATTGTACCACACTACGTGCTGTCTGTCGGACAGGAATGATTTAAGTAATGTCACTAGTTTAAAGTTAACATTCATTGTTTCTAATTTTCTTATTAAAACAGCGTGATCTAACATATCAAATGCTTTCTTAAGTCTACAAAGATTGCTCCACATATGTTATCGTTATTTATGTTTAGGTGCAAGTTGTCTATCATCTTAGTTAGAGCTGTGTGGCATGAATGCTTTTGTCGAAACCCTGACTGACTGTCAATTAGCAAGTCATTGCTAACTAGGTAATGTAGTGTTGCTTTATGTATGTGTTTTTCTAGTGGTTTAGAAAGCGATGATAAAAGAGAAATTGGTCTATAGTTACCAAGATTACTGTTATCTGACGAGCCAGGTTTGAAGAGAGGATATGCTTTGGCAATCTTAAAGGCCGAAGGAAAATAACTTTTAGCAATACATTGATTATATATAAAAGTTAGTGAATCACTAATAGCTGGTGCGGCGTAACGCAGTATTCGATTACTAATTCCGTCAAGCCCTGATGAGCTATTGTCCTTAAGGCCAATAAGATAGTTATACACTTCATTAACTGTCATAAAAGGAATGTCGGGTGGAACTGAGTTTGTACATTTGTTCTTACAGAATGCTGAAAGTTTGTCTAAGTCACTAGAGAAAGGTGGTATTGTGGATTTCAGACTGTTTATTTCTGCTTGAAAGTGATTGCTGAAGTCGGTGCAAGTAAATGAAGTGTTGGAAGAGAATGAGTTTGGTGCATTACGTTTTTTCGCTAAGGTGTTAATTGCCTTCCATATTTCCTTACTATTTGATTTGTTCTGAACCATATTTCTAAAATGATTTTTCTTTTCTTTCCGAATTAAATATTGAACTTTGTTCCTGTATACCCTGTATGTGTTGAGGTCCTTATTTTTGTGCGCTTGATCTCTCTGCCTCATAGCCTCCAACACTTCCTGCGTGATCCACGGAGATTTTAATTGTCGTTTGACGCGAATTTCCTTAGCTGGTACGTGCGTGTCAAAAACATTATAAAAAATTCTTGTCCAGTATTCAATAGCGTCATCCGGATCAGGAAGTTGGTAAACACGGGCGAGAGGTGCAGTTAGCAAGTCATTTAAAAATAATTCCTTACTGAAATGTTTGAAACTTCTAAATTTGATACTTAAATGTTTATTTTTTGGAACTTTACGTTTATTCTTTGACCATGTACAGCATACTGGATAGTGGTCACTCATTGCAATATTAGGGACAGAGCATTCTATGATGTTTTCTGGGCAAGTTACGTAGATGTGGTCGATTAGTGTGGTTGATGCTTGTGTTACTCTTGTAGGCTGGTTAACTATTTGTTTTAAGTTGTACGATAATATTATATTTTTCCATGTTAGATTTGAATTGTGTATATCGATGTTGAAATCACCAAGAAGAACAACCTCCTTGACTGTGGCAAATACATTGTCCATCATTATGGTGAAATCTTCGTACCATATAGGTCCTGCACTAGGATTTCGATAAAGATATCCCACCAGAAATGGGCCCTGATTCGGTAGCTTTATTTCCAACCATACACATTCTATCTCTGCTGTCTCTAAGTCGTTTCTGCGGCGAAAATTAAGGGAAGTGGAAATATAAACTGTTATACCTGTCTCTTGTTTTTTGCTTGCGTCTCGCCGAATAGTTTTAAAACCATTTAACGCAATGTCATCGTCTGTTATTCTGTCATTTAGGCGACTTTCTGAAAGTCCAAAAATGTGAAAATTATTACTTAGAATGTATGTAAGTTCGGGGAGTTTACCTAGAAGATGGTAAATATTCAGATGACCAAGTCGTAGACCATCCTTGTGAAGCCACGGTACATAATTACCAGCCATGTTTGTACAGTAAAAAGAAATATATATTTAAAATAAAAAAAAATAAAAATAAAAAAAATTACAAGTTAAAAAACAGTTATGCACACAAAAAAGCACAAACTATTTTTACGAATTAATGCTTCACCAAGGAAGTGGCATTCAAGGAATGAGAAATTGCAGAAAATACAATATTAAAATAATTAATACAACTAATAAAAAACAATTTCAACTGAGTATATGAAAATTGTCACAAAACAATCAGGCATACAACATATCACACCAGAACTGCTCAACGCAACAAAGTGAAGTTAAACGAGAGATGGAAGAAATTAATAATAGTCACAAGTCAGACAAGTATACAACACTTCACAACTTAACACCGAAAATTCTAACAAATTGAAGCTACGCGTGATAATAAGAAATTTAAATTGTAACGAAATAAGTAATCAAAGAGATAACCCAACGCAAATCACGTCTCACAATTGTTTCTAAAAAAAAACTAACTTGCTAGTATTGCCCTTAGGCGGTTTCCCAATACGATGACAAAGTTAGAAAAAGTGGACACTACGGTCAGGGAAACACGCTTAGCTCTTATTGCGAATGACATAAACTCTCGTAATTAGCTTGAAAGTACATGAGAAAAGAATTGAACAGGAGGTAGTTTAAAAATCAACAACTATTATGGGAAAAAAAAGGAATATTGAACCAAGCCACGTAGCCCCATAAAAATCATACATTCGTGCACCTGTGGCTTTGCTGACTAAGAATATGTTTTCAATTACATAAATAGTCCATTAGATAATCAAATATTGGGGATAATACATAGAGAATCGGAGATACTGCCAGGTCAAGTCATGTCTGCTTAGATTGGATAGCATATTTTTTTGGGAAAAAATTAGGTGAGAGAAAGGCTAAGATAGTACAATGAAAGGGATTGGATGGAATTTGAAGGAAGCCGTAATATTATTGGCTGACCTAAATATACATATCTAGTTGGTAATAGTAACGCATAGGGTTTGAGATCATTTTTTTTAAAAAGAATTCATTCAAAAAAAGAGATGCTTGGTCTCATTGGCCAAAGTTTTTTTACATGATAGTAATAGTAGGATGCTCGCTGCCATTTTTTCCAAAATATTCAGAGGAGCAAGAAGCGATGAGCAGACTTGTGCTTTTTTATTAATAATACTACCATCAGAAAGCAGTCTGAACAGAGGCAGTGATGAAAGTGTGCCATATTCTATTGCTTAATTCATCGTTAATTGTTTATATTTCCTTGATATGTGTAAGATTGATTTTATTGAATTTTTAATTAACAAAGGGTTGTGTGTAAGAAAAGGCCATGAAAAAAGATTGTAATTAAATGGTTCCATAACAGACTTAGGCATGGCCTAGATGTTGATCCATCATATAAGGGACTATCTAAGAAGTTTAGAACTACAGAACTATATATATATGATGGTCATACAGGAACATTACACCTATCTTATTGCACGGAAAAGATTATTGCAGGAATGACAGAGGCGTAGCATCCATTAGGGAAGAGAAAAGAAAACTGGAAAAATTTGTTCCATCAAACTAAATTGGAGAAGCAGGGTTGTCAGAGAGAGCTGACCATGTTCTTTTGTGCTGACCATATGTTTACATGTAAATTAGCAGGAATTAGTTTGATATTAAGACAGAACCATAACTTGCATCGACGGGGGTTCCTGCTGGCACTTGTCTGGTGCTAGTACTCGATTAGTGAAGAAGTCTGCAAGATTTCAAAGAGTCTCTGGCACCTACATGTATTAAAGAAGTCAAGACCAGAGGAGACTGAAGTGTTTGGCCAAACCGACTACAACTGCGGCTTATTCCAGGAACCAGATAAGTGCTATATCTGGCCTGGGACAAAATATCACTAATAGATAATAATCTCCTGTGCTTACAAAAACATTCCTCCTAAAGAATATAAGGAACCATCATAGTGAAACAAAAGACAGTGGGATGATGACAATCCCCAACCTGCTTCCCATTTACAGTATTTAATTAGAGTAAACAACATCAAAGTGAACATTTGTAACAATGTACTATGGACATATTTTCTGTTGCATGTAAATATCTTTATATATATTTGTAATGATATCTATCCATCTAAATTGATTCTCATTGAACTGTAGTCCTGACCAAAACAACTTTAGGCTCAGGACCAATACATTTTAACTAAAAATATTTTAAATATAAAATTTAACAGCTGGAGTTAGTTGAGTTTATCATAATAATTAGTATATGTTTGTATATGTTTTGTATTGAGATTCTTTACAACACTCTTACAATACCCTAGACACTTTATGTAGCTTTCAGTCACGCTAGTCAAAAAGAATATAACTTCGAGTGAGATCGTAAGGTGGTAACAAGAAAGGTACTCTGTAATACAGTTGTTCATTGTTTACCTCAGAGACCTTCACAGTTGATCTCACTCAAGTACAACTATACGCACACCATTCTTCTTAACATCAAAACCCACCCCAGAGAGCAGTAGAGGAACCTGTCTGCTGATGCTTCCACCATGGCACCCCTACGACCCATGAAGGGTTACGGGTTGAGATGATGATGATGACACGCAGTGTAAATAGTACAACATAATTATGTCCCGCCATATGTTGGCGGGTTATTAACTCATCTAATAAATGAACCATTTCTGAAGATCATTAATTTAATAAAGAAAACATATGAAGACATGACATGCAGAGTTCTTCATGAAGGCCAGCTGACAGAACCTTTTGGGATAAGAACAGGAGTGCGACAGGGATGCCTCTGGTCTCCATTTCTTTACTTACTAGCAATAGACTGGGTTATCAGAACATCGACAACACACAACAGAAATGGAATCCAGTGGACTCTGACTAAGCAGTTGGATGATCTGGATTTTGCTGATGACTTGGCTCTTCTGTCCCATAACCGTAATCAGATGCAAGACAAATTGAAAACACTCGATGAGAGGTCACAGCAATTGGGTCTGAAAATACACAGGGAAAAGACAAAATAATGAGAATAAATGCAGGTAATGATAACAGGGCTGAACTGGAAGAAGCACCAATACAAGATGTAGAATCGTATACATATCTTGGCAGCAATATAGACAAAGTTGGAGGGACAGACAGTGATATCAAAATAAGAATAAAAAACGCAAGAGGAGCTTTCATTGCATTGGGAAATATATGGAGATCAAGAGAAATCGGATCCAATACGAAAATAAGAATCTTTAACTCAAATGTGAAGTCAGTCCTATTGTATGGCTCGGAGACATGGAGAACAACAAAGACAACAACCAAAAAGCTACAGACTTTCATAAATGGGTGCTTGCGTAGAATAGAGGGATTAAAATGGCATGACAAGGTTACCAACGTGGAACTGATGACAAGAACTAGACAAGTGCCAGTGGAACAAGAGATGAGAAAAAGACGATGGCGATGGATAGGACACACACTGAGGAAACCTGTTGATAGCATTACAAGGCAGTCCTTGTTCTGGAATCCCCAGGGCAAGAGAAGCAGAGGTAGACCAAGAAGCACATGGAGAAGAGAGCTGGAAACCGAGGTGAAAATGATGAGGAGAACGTGGAAAGAACTTGAGATGATGGCACGTGACAGGAGGACTTGGCATGTGTTTGTTGAAGGCCTATGCTCCTTTGGGAGTGGAGGGTTATTAATGAATGAATTAATAAAATTTTGGCTTATGGTAAACAATTGCGCTGCGGAATGCTGAAGAGTAACAGAGAAGGAAATGTCGAAATTGTCCTCTTTCCCCCACAATCTTTTGGCCGAATACCATCAGTAACCAAGAACTGCTTACTCGGAGTAACCAAGAGGACAAGCACACCATCACAGCTGGCAGACGCTGGAGTAGTGTTGCCCACGTACTCAGAAGAGACCCTGTCACGAGAGGGGTTAATATTATTTAAAGTATAAGATATCCTGGACACAAAGTTATATATAATGTGATACCAGGATAGTGCCAGATAAGAGACTGATCTTATAAGCAATACCCCCTTCTCTGAAAAGTGTAAGGGTGTATGGACAACAAAGGTAAGATTGTGATAAGAGGTTTTGATGTTACTAAAAGTCAATGTTAATTAACAAGGTGAGGTCAAGCTGTGTAAGTACCTGATTAAGAAATGATGATGATGTATTTCTCAGGATCCCTATCCGCTACCTCTTCTGATCTCACCCAGTGTAAAGTAATTTATGTGGTGTTATGCGGCTACGTGTCTAGGGTAATGTATTTAATATGATGGATGAATGATTTCAAACAGAACTTTAACTCAACAAAAGGTAAGGAAGTAAGACTGTTTGTAACGTTTTGATACATACATATGGATATATATATATATATATATATATATATATATATATATATATATATATATATATATATATATATATATATATATATATATAGTTTAATTTCATGTAATTCAATCTTTTGGGACAGGAATTTTCAACTCAAGAACAGGGTTATTTACAGTATATAAATAAATAAGTTGGAACTCTGTTCATGTCTTGTACCAAAAGAAAAGGTCACTGTGATAAGAACCCACTGTCTGATTTCAGTGCTTGCTCTTAACATTTATCAGTTATTTGAGAGTCAGTTCTTTACATCATTCCCCAGAGAAATTCTTGTTATTGTGATGGGTGGAATTGTGATGCGCTATCAATAGCCCTTAGTAAGGGACTTATCTGGCAAGCCTATTTGATACTGTTGGCTCCAGAATATACACTATCGACAACTGGTTGCCTCCTGTATGAAGATACTGATTTTGGGCTTCACTGGTTATTGATGGGCCCTCACTGCTCACATGTTCTGTCTTTTTCAGGTTTTCCGCAACACTTTCGACTGTCAATAAAACCCCCAAGTAAATAATAATAACACATGCACAAGCTTGACTAGCAGTAAATAGGTTTTCAGACTGCTTTATCTTCCAGAAGGCAAAAGCTTGGTCACAAGGCTTACCCAATGATCTCAACTTGGCAGTGAATGTTAGTATTTTTCAAATGGCGGTTCTAACTACAATGGCCTGATTTTTCAAGTAGTTGTAAATTTTATTACTTTACCCCTAACCAATCAGAAGTCGAGTCCAAAAAAATTAACTATTTTTAGATTTTAACTAGAGCGATTCTAAGTGTGTTCGTTCGTCTGATTACATTTGGGTATTTTATAACTCCGTTATTTATGGACCAATTTCCAATATCAAAAGTGATAATTAAACTGCCAATTTACCTCTATCGTTCTATCTAATTTTCCTTTGGTTATTCCTTAACAGTTTCATCTGGGTAATTTTTTTTGTAATTAATTGTAGGTCTACCCTGATCTAAAATATCAGTAAATTAAATTTTTCTAAGTCAAGATAATTTTATTAAGTGGGAATCTTTAGGTTAATATATTAATCAATATCAGCGCTATAATTCAAGATACCCCTTTTATTCTAATTCCCTTCAGTTATTGAGAAATAATTTATTCAATTTTGATCAAAAACACAGAATCGGCATTTTTGCCACTACAACCAAGATTTCTTGTCTCTACCAAAAACGAGGTAACAATTTGACTGGTTGTTAATTTTGACTACGTCCTTCGATAAATATTAGGGTGGGTGTGTGTATGGGGGTAGTAACCTTTAACCTGTGGCAGTAGATAAATTCAAATTCTCTAGTTACATTTTTAGCGGTAAATTTGACTTTTCCGCTCAGACAAATTTCAAATACCGTAGTTAGTTATAGATTGTAAAAATACGTTAACTAGGTTTTGAAGCGGAGAAATGTGAGCGCGTTGTGATACAGATTCACTTCATCACATATCTCCCCTGTTAAAAAGCGTTAACCACTAATGCAGCTTTATTATCTGTGTTACAATCTCGATCAAATTATATCAAAGTTATGTTACGCTGCTTTAGGGTTATCCTGGATTACTGCAGGTGGGTCATTCAAAGTAGGCACTACTAAAGAAATCTGCCTCAGACCTCTGCAATCCAGGTATTTATTGCAGGTTATGTTAATAAACAGCTGCAGGTGCTACTGCCTGTCCCATGCTGATTATCAATGAATATAAACCATTACTCTTCTCTGAGTCTGTCCAATGACATGTCCAGAGGTTGTTAGATGTTCCCCAAGGCTGCAATATTTATGAGGAGAGAATCTATATATAATTGGCGATAGCAGAGTTATGTAGGGGACCCAGTAATTTCCTCATCAGCCTGGATAACACACTCGGAGTATTTTCAATACAAAAGCAAAATATGAATTCAATGTGCCCCTCCGAAATGATCACAGCCATTAATTGGTCTGAGCTCAGACTTGATTGGAATTTGGAAAACCCTCTACTAATATTTATATATAATTCAATAATTTGCCACTTAAGTGATCTACTCTAGAATCCTAGAGCAGAGACTCCGATGCCTAGCTGAGCCACAATTGGATGAGGTCCAGTGCGGATTCCGAGCAAACCGAAGTACTCAAGACCTAATCTTCACACTCAGACAGCTGAGTGAAAAGGCCCTTGAGTATAAGAGTGACATCCATCTTTGTTTCATAGATCTGGAAAAGGAGTTTGACAGGGTCCCCTGGAGCAAACTTTGGGACTGTTTGGCAAGGAAGAATATTCCAGCACCTCTGATTCATGCTATACAGAGCTTCTACAAGTCTTGCAGAAATTATGTGAGGACAGCAAACCATAAGTCAGAAGAGTTCAGGACCACCACTGGTGTAAGACAAGGTGATATCCTATCACCTTACCTCTTCATACTCCTTATGGACGATGTCATCAAGGCATGTAAGGAGAGAACAAGAAAGTATTCAGTGGGGTACTGGAAGATGAGACAGGTCTATATTTCGGAGCTGGCATTTGCTGATGATGTTGCCCTGATTGCTAAATCAGAGGCACATCTCCAATCCAACCAGCAAGTCTGAAAGGAAGAGCTGGAGAAGAGAGGGATGGTCATAAGCAGCTCTAAAACAAAATCCATGGTGATATCACGAGAAGAAAGAAAACATCAGATTAAGTTGGGAGAACAGGTCCTGGAGCAGGTCGACCGTTTTAAATATCTCGGAGCTATTATAGACCGAAAGGGAGGCATCAAAGAAGAGTTGGCCACTCGAAAAGCAGCAGCTGGGAGACTTTTTCAGGCCATAAATCGTGGATTCCTCAGCAAGAAAGAGGTTGGTAAGAAAACGAAGATGGCTGTATACCGCTCCACCTATGTCCCAGTCTTGACATATGGATGCGAGTCGTGAGCAATGACTACAACCCACAAAAGCCAGATCCAAACCTCAGAAATGAGGTATCTGAGGAAAGTGGTTGAAGTAACAAGAAGAGACATGGTCCGCAACCAGATGATCCGTCAAGGCCTAAAATCCCATCCGCTGCAGACCCAAATAGAACAGTCCCAACTAAGATGGTTTGGCCATGTCTGCAGAATGGGAGAAGATCGGCTACCACGACAAGCATGGGAAACAAAGAGCCAGGGATCCAGACCTTCAGGACGACCCAGAGTCCGCTGGGAGGACAACATTAGACAATCTTTGAAGGACCGAGGACTAGAATGGAACCAGGCCAGGAAGAAGACAGCTGATAGAATGGTCTGGCGCTCTCTCTTCCAAACCTCTACACCTCACGGTAGAAGGGGAACGACTAAGTAAGTAAGTAAGCCACTCAAGTGGAGGCCATATTCACCAGCTGTCTTCTTAGCCCAACGGCAATTGGCGATATAATATATAATATGGGGAAATGAGTTCCTGCATAAAGAATCAATTCTTCCTTTTAGCATTTGCTATAATATGTGTGATCTCAATCAAATGTCCGTACAATACTTCTAATAGACCTTGTAGGGCCGGTCACTACCACTGTCACCAGTGCCCTTCTAATGCTACTTAATAGCCGTATTGTGAAGCGAGCTGTACATTTTCTCCATTGCTCAAACGCCCGCTCCAAACTCTTCTAAGGTTAACATTTAGTTTCGGTTTCAAATTTGGCTGACAACCAATTCTATTTTTATCCAGTTCCACGAATTCCGGCGGGGGGTGTGTCGGGGTGGTCTGGACTGTGTTTATTTTTACTCCTTGTGCCATACGCAGAGTTGCCATTTTAAATGTTTTAGCGGAAATCGGTGTGTGAAAAGGGGGTTCCTTATCCACTACATCTACCTTATCATGTTTATTTCCTTTTTTATTTTTAGGCCCATGTTCTTCACAACGGTTTTCTAGCATCTGAATATTATTTTTCCAACATGTGGAATGTACCTTGCTACACTGGTCACAGGCCTCCACAAATTTTGCAATGTCTGCAGCAACGCCTGGCCAGAAGAATTTCACAGATGTCCTTTGGCGGGTGGTACCAACCTTCATATGTCCACCGTCTGGTACAGCATGTGCTTGTTTCATAACTTGTTCCCTATAACTCCTTGCAGTACTAACTGTCCATATCCTTTGGGTCCTGCTCCAGCTTTCCTGTAGAGCAGTCCCTCCTTCAAATAAAATTCTCCTTTCTTAGGGTGGTTATGGCTATTTGGCAATTTGCCAAAGCAAGGTTTTAATGTTTTGTCTTTTGCCTGGGCCCTTCCTCATCTGGTTAGGATGAATTTTAAGTGGTGGTTCCTCCTCCTCCTTACGTGGGGTCGACCTGACCTGGAGCGTTGCCATTATCACAGGTTTTATAGGGCTCCCTAGAAAAACAAATCTTTTTCCTAACACCAGCGGGTAATTAGGATCCTTATACACCGCTGCACTAATCACTCCTTCCACGTACCTAGTTTTGACATTTATCCTGGCTACGGGAAGTGTCATGGTGGCTGTATCCTTCAATGACCTTTGTATTTCCACTTTGTCTGTGGTATACTGGTCAGGGTGCACCAGGTTTGCACTCACAACTGAGTCATATTCCAATCCTGAATCGTAAAGGCCCTTGACTTTCGCACCATTACATACTACTTCTTCACAGATGGGGGGATGATGGAGTTCTAGCTGACTGTCTGTCAGTTTCTTTCTTCCCTTGTCCTCTGTTATCATGCATGCAGCGTGATATGGAGGAACTTTCCTACCACATTCAATTGTATTATGATTGTGCATCCTACATATTTTACACAATTTTCCATCTGGTCTGTAGAATTTCCTTTCATTTACTTGGGGGTTTTTGTCTCTTTGATCATATCTTGTCCTATCATATCCTGGTTTAAATCTATGGGGTTGATCCCTATTGTTATAATACTCATCTTGGTCTTGTGGAGTTTTTCTACTATCTGTTTGTTTTTTCCTGATACCAGCTACTTCTTTCTGAGCTGCTAGATATCTCTCAGCAACATTGAGAATCTCCCCCAACCTCTCTGCACCTTGTTCGATGAAAAATGTTCTCAAGTGTGGAGCCATAGACTCTCTTAACTGCTCCATCATAATCATTTCCTTAAGATCTTGGGTCTTCCTTAGAGCAGTCCATTTCTCTAAATAGGTTTCTAATCTGGCAGAGAATTGGTGGTAAGTCTCCCCAGACAGTAGCTTAGCATTCCTAAATTCCTTCCTATAAAATTCACTATTCTTTTCGTATCTAACTAATAAGGCTTGTTTGAGAATATCATAATCTTCTTGGTCTTCTCTGCTTAACTTGGAGAAGACTTCATAAGATGTTCCCCTAAGTCCTTCTGATAATTTTAAACTCTACTTCTCCTTCTCCAATCCATAGTTAGTAGCTAATCTCTCATATCTACTGAGATAGGACTCGATCTCATCGTCCTTCTCTACAAAAGGATCTAAATAAAAATTCATGGCTGAATTTGAGGCCCCCTGACTGGCACTAGTATCAGAGGTAGATGGGCTGGTTCCATTTTCTGGGATATGTAATTGCAGTTCCAGTTCCTTGAGTCTTAACTCATGTTCTCGTTGCAAACGTTTGTCATCTGCTTCAATTTGTCATCTGCTTCCATTTGCAATCTCCTTTCCTCTGCCTCCCTTTGCAATCTCTTTTCCTCTGCCTCCCTTTGCAATCTCTTTTCCTCTTTTTCAGCCTCTAATTTCTATCCTCTTTATCTACCTCTAATTTTAATCTTTTCTCTTCTTTATCTGCTTGTAATTGTAACCTTTTCTCTTCAGCTAACCTCCTATCTTCCCTATCTATAAATTTATCACATTCAGTAGTAACATACTGAATCAGACGGTCCCCACTCATGCCAAGATCTTTTGCCGTCTGCACTGTAGCAGATCTAAATTTGGCGAAGTCTGCCGTTCTCTCATACAAATTATCAACACTTCTGTAATAATGTAACAAATACTAACTTAATTAAATAATGGCAATGACCGCTCATCCAATTCACCACAATTTGTTTAGTTTTATAAAATTTATTTCCTACTGAGTGGGCCCCAGGGTATGGTGGAAGAAAAATCCCGGACAGGACACCAATATGTGATAAGAGGTTTTGATGTTACTAAACGTTAATGTTAACAAGGTGAGGTCAAGCTATGTAAGTACCTGAGTAAGAAATGATGATGATGTATTTCTCAGGATCCCTATCCGCTACCTCTTCTGATCTCACCCAGTGTAAAGTAATTTATGTTGTGTTATGCGGCTACGTGTTTAGGGTAATGTATTTAATATGATGGATGAATGACTTCAAACAGAACTTTAGCTCAACAAAAGGTAAGGAAGTAAGACTGTTTGTAACGTTTATATATATATATATATATATATATATATATATATATATATATATATATATATATATATATATATATATATATATATATATAATTTAATTTCCTGTACCTCAATCTTTTGGGACAGGTATTGTCAACTCAAGAAAAGGGTTATTTACAGTATATAAATAAATAAGTTGGAACTCTGTTCATGTCTTGTAACAAAAGAAAAGGTCAGTATAATAAGTACCAACTGTCTGATTTCAATGCTTGCTCTTGGGAGCCGCGCTACCGTAGTGGTTACCACACCGCTCTAGCGACCGGTGTATCCAGGATCAAACCTGGGCGACGGCATTTAAGGATTTTTCGTCGACCGGGATTTGGGCTGGATTTACTCGAGACCTGGTGAGAACATTTGAAGGAGTGTCGTCGACCAGGGACTGGCGGCTCCTGAGCCGACCCAGCTCTAATGGGTACCTCCGAAATCGGCGAGTATCTGCCTGAATGGCGAAGGACACCTGTCTCTGTACAAGAAAAAAGGGATACTCACGTAAAATCAATGTCAGGTTAGACATTAATAATAACCTGAGATTTCGCCTCGAGTATTAGCGGGCTTACGGAAAAAATGCTTGCTTTTAACATTAATCAGTTATATGAGAGTCAGTTCTTTACATCATTCCCCAGTTCCCCAGGGAAATTCTGGTTATTGTAGTGGGTGGAATTGTGATGCGCTATCAATAGCCCTTAGTAAGGGACTTATCTGGCAAGCCTATCTGATACTGTTGGCTCCAGAATATACACTGTCGTCAACTGGTTGCCTCCTTGATGAAGATACTGATTCTGGGCTTCATTGGTTATTGATGGGCCATCACTGCTCTCAGGTTCTTTCTTTTTCAGGTTTTCTGCAACACTTTTGACTGGCAATAAAACCCCCAAGTAAATAATAATAACACATGCACAAGCTTGACTAGCAGTAAATAGGTTTTCAGACTGCTTTATCGTCCAGAAGGCAAAAGCTTGGTCACAATGCTTACCCACTGATCTCAACTTGGCAGTGAATGTTAGTTTTTTTCAAATGGCGGTTCAAACTACAATGGCCTGATTTTTCAAGTAGTAAATTTTATTACCCTACCCCTAACCAATCAGAAGTCGAGTCCAAAAAAATTAACTATTTTTAGTTTTTAACTAGAGCTATTCTAAGTGTGTTCGTTCGTCTGATTACATTTGGGTATTTTATATCTCCGTTATTTATGGACCGATTTCCAATATCAAAAGTGATAATTAAACGGCCAATTTACCTCTATCGTTCTATTTAATTTTCCTTTGGTTATTCCTTAACAGTTTCATCTGGGTAATTTTTTTGTAATTAATTGTAGGTCTACCCTGATCTAAAGTATCTGTAAATTACATTTTTCTAAGTTAAGATAATCTTATTAAGTGGAAATCTTTAGGTTAATATATTAATCAATATCAGCGCTATAATTCAAGATATCCCTTTTATTCTAATTCTTTTTAGTTATTGAGAAATAATTTATTTCATTTTGGTCAAAAATACAGAATCGGCATTTTTGCTACTACAAACAAGATTTCTTGTCTCTACAAAAAAAAAAACGAGCTACCAATTTGATTGGTTGTTAATTTTGACTACGTCCTTCCATAAATATTAGGGTGGGTGTGTGTGTGTGTGTGTGGGGGTAATAACTTTTAACCTGTGGCAGTAGAAAAATTCAAATTCTCTAGTTACATTTTTAGCGGTAAATTTGACTTTTCCCCTCAGACAAATTTCAAATACCGTAGTTAGTTATAGATTGTAAAAATATGTTAACTAGGTTTTGAAGCGGGGAAATTTGAGCGCGTTGTGATACATATTCACTTCATCACAAAGATCAAGCTGTATAAGTACCTAGGTATGATGATAGTATATTATCCTAGGTTCCTAAGTGCTCCTCTCCTGATCCTCCTCTGTTTATAAAGTTTAGCCCTGCTGGGGGTATTAAACTAAACTTTTAACCAACAAGAACTGTAACTTAACTCAAATAATCAAAGTAAGTCTGTTGGTAAAATTTACAATGTATTTTGTACAAGTTTTCTTTTCTCTGTGAAAATCTTTCACTGAACTCAAAATTTGATTACAACATAATATTATTAAAATCACTTGTAAAATGTTCACTGATATCTACAGTCTTTAAAATTTATATTGATAGGTCTTCTTTCCTTGTTGAACTCAATCTGGTTGTAGACTGTCTGTATTTTAGCATCAATAACAGTTCCTCACAGTTACTGAATTACAGTCAATCACTGAATATGGATTTGTCTATCTATATGCACTGACTTGTCATCATTATATTTTAGTTTTTTATTTGTGGTAATTCTGTTCTACACTAGACAGTAGTCTTGTATGGTGTTGCTGTCGTTTTTGACGGAGTCATGATAGGTAGATCTATTTGATACTTTTGTCGTTTTTGACGGAGTCGTTTAGGTGAATCTATTTAATACTTTTGTTGTGAAACTTTGTTGGTCAAAGTTGGATAATTGGGTATTAACTTCTATGACAGGTTGTTTAAAGGGTTATCTTCTCTTTCTTTCAATCGTTGTCGTTGATCTGTCTGAACGATGCTCATTTTTATGCTGTATAGGCATGCGCAGGGTTCTGAGCGCGAACTGTGACTTTCGTCATCTAGATTGTGATCTGGGCTGTCGGACGACGATGTCCGTTGTGTTTTCCTCTAGATCATCATGAGGACTGGAAAGTTTCGATATGACTGATATGTCAATGTTTTCCCCAGTGATTGTTTGTTAAAGGTGTATCCGGAAGATTCTGTATGAAGGTAAATGCCATTCTTATTACTATGCCTTTGGCTGCAGAACATTTGAAATTACCTATCTGTCGAGTGAAGCTCACAGATCTTGAGAGACAGAATTTCTTCTTTGCTTCTAGTTCCAGCCAAATGAGACTATATGTTTTCAAGTAAACAGAAGCCTAATGATGATAAATTATTGTGGACGCCACAGGTTGGCGGTATATATATATATATGTTTAGCATGGTTTGATCGTGCCTGCTAAAAAAGGATACACAGCTGTCTACATATTGAGGCCCTGTATTACGGCCAATATTTTCAGCAAGAGGAAATATACCTGGCGAGCTATGCCAGTTGAATAACAGCCTTATGTATTATTGCTTTGCATTTTAGGAGATCGTTTGTTGGACGACATAGCTAATTAAGTACTAGACGCACTGAGTCAATGATACGGAAGTTACATTACATATTGTAACATTAGGACAGATGATGTTTGATGTATGATGCAAGCCTTTGATTACCAGACATTTAACAGTCATTTTTGTCTATGTGAAGTCCTTGATCTCGTCGATTTGACTGTCATGTTAATGCTACTGTCAGTTTTCGTAAATAAATGTTTGAAACGTGCCAGCAGTCTTCAATTCATCATTGACTACTGCATGTGAGTGTATGGGTGCATTACTGACTTTACTAAGAGCCTCGAGCATTCGTGTCTTCGTCTACACCCACACTCAGCACATCATAATACCAATATCACAGATCTACAACATGTACGCTGTTTACTGTGAGTGATCATAGTACCCCTGGCAGTGCCTCACTCTGGTGGCCGTTACATTCCTGGCCGTTACATTTCTGGTGACCTGCATCAACACCGCAACATTACACAGTCCAGGTGATAAACGATACGTTCACTCTGCCAGCTTTCACATCACTCATAAACAGTACGTTACATTTATGGTGGCCGTTACAAAACAGACGGTTACATTTAGCTACTTGGCTTCATTTCTTGTTTTTGAAGCCTGTCTCACTTCTGTTCTGGAAAGAAACGGTCAACTGTGTTTCCTCCAGGCAGTAGGTACTGGGTGGCTGTCCCTCTGGAATTAAAGGACGCTTGCACCTCTAGTTCCTTCAGTTGTGGCTGGCTTGTTAAAGGTGTACTTTTATTACAGGATGTAACCTGAAATACAATTTGTTAACCACTGTATTGTCTATCTCTATCTCTCTAGCACAGATGTAGGGGATGAAAGACAGTTTCAGACAGGGTGCAGGTAGACGCACAGGGCATAATATATCAGTAATAGCACAATCCAGTTCACAGTGAATATAATCTTTCTCCAAATCCTTGGTTACGACTATCTATCCATGATTCGCCTCCATACAGTTATTAGGTCTTGTGGAAAATACTATGTAATATCTTAAACAATACAGTAATGCTTTTCCTTTCATCCTTTCCTTTTTTTCTGGTGTGTGTTCCATTCCTTCAAGAAATAATTCTTTAAATGCTTTTCTAAAACTATGAACACACTTTCTGCTTGCATTCTCAATTTATCTGAATATACACAGGCTTGGTTTGGCCTTCACAAATTACACAGTGGTTTTAAAATTCAGTTACACTTCCTAACGCACAATTTAGTTAATTAATTGGAAATATATGTATATATATATATATATATATATATATATATATATATATATATTATATATATATATATATATATATATATATATATATATATATACAAATTCTTTTTTACCCTCAAGTACATACAGTCGAGCTGTTAATGGTCATACAGTCTGCTCTCAGATGCAGAAGACAAAGGCAATTTCACTGACAGTCTGGCGCTCTTGCTGTAGTTTGAAAATTGTGTGGCCTCCTACGTAACGAGGGCAAGTCTTTATATAGGTCATGGCTGGACGACACAGAAAGCGGAACTGCTGAAGTGTGTTGTATACTCAAATACCTGCATACTTTCGTTTAGATGTGCGGATATGGAAAACTAGGAATATAAATATCCTCCTTATTCCTGGGGCAATTTCCTTCACCTTAGGTTTAAAGTACGTCTTGGATTATTCTTTATCTATCTATATAATTGTCCTCTTCTTACACAAGTGCGTCTTTTCGTAGCTGTAACCCAAACAGCAAAATTCTCGACTTGCCTAATGTCTCGATGCATTCCACTCGAGATTTCTCCATTCGAATAATGCTTTTCGGGGAAGTCTTTACACCGACATATAAAGGAACATTCCTGTTATTAAATTACTGACCTTTTCCAAGCGGTACTTCTCTCATAATACTGTAGTTTACTTCCAATTCCAATAAGGTTACACAGATTTGAGACTAGCCATGTTGAATGCCTAATGCTATTGTAAACAAACGAATAAGGACGCCTTTTCATTGGTCCGTCTAAGATACACTGTTATAAAGTATGGCGTGCCGTTGTGGTATAAATGACGTGTTGTGAATAAGACTTAATGACAGACCGCGATGCCATCACAAGAACAGCTATTCTAATGACACACGAAGAAAAGCGGAAGATAGGACGACCAAAAACAACTTCGCGGATAACTGTTGAGGTCGAGTTGCAAGGAATGAACCAGAGCTGGGGCATTGCACGAAGGATGGCCGCCGACCAAGCAAAGTTGAAGCAGTTGGTAGCTGCCCTACAAGACGCCACCAGGCGTGATGCCCACTGACAGCTTTGAGTTGGTGCCTAAGGATCAAAGAAGAAGAAACTAATGCGCGACATTTAAAACATCTGTTGTCACGTTTACGCGTATTTGATCTTAGACCTACATAATGTTACGCCTTCTTACAGCAAATAGGGGTAATAAGTGTGCGGTGGGTTAACTTACATTGATCATTCAATTAGCTCGTGCTGTTAGTGAGCTGTTTGAGTAAAAGAAGTTCTCTAGAAAATAGTTAAAACAATTTAAAATAATGATTACTAATTTAGATATCAACTCTGCCTAGGCCGGGCCCAAGCCCGTGCTGAAAAAAGTGAGGAGGGATTCTGACTGACCTGAGTGCTTGATGCTTTAAAGGAAGTGAAGGGTAAACCCATGAATCAGCTAGATGGCATTTATGGAGGCCGTAAGGAGGCATCAACAAAGGGGCAACATGCCAATCACTTGTTTGTCTTACAATTTTATTACATAAAACCATTGTGGTAAAGTGGGATGTTATAAATATTTATAGGGGACTTAGTGTACTGACTGAGATCAGCTGTGAAGGTATCTGTATCTAATAGGTCTAGTGTTTTGCAGATAACCTTACTTGCTACCACATTATACCTCAGTCAGAATTATTCTGGACTATTGTGATGACTACGTTAAATGTCTAGGGTATGTATATGATGAAGTGTAAGTCACAACAACAACAGACAGATAAACAATTTAATTTATTCCACCACACTTGACAACACTGTGACACTCACACACATTTAACACTCTATAAGACTATCTCAAATGAGTCACTGGTAAAGTTTCAAATATAAATATGTATTAATTACTTTCACTAATATAAATGTCCTGATTCAACTACAAAGTGAACCAGGAATCACAATCAATTTAATTACAATTTATATGTACAGAATTTATCAATATGAACCTTGTAGTGACATATTTTATTAATATTATCCTATGTGTGTCAGTTGTGTAGTAGTAATATGAGGTAATACTGGTTTTGTTTTTTCAAGCTATGTTGTTATTTGTCATCATGACTTCAAGTGTTTGTTTATCTTGGAAATAGTATGGGGAAAAGTTCACAGTTCCTATCAATTTAAACACTGTATTTTCCCTCTGTTTATTATTATAAAGTCAGATTTTGAGGGGGGGGGGGCATAATGTTGAGCTCCTCTGGCCACAGACGCTTATCTTTCGTGATGGCGGCAGGAAAAGACTCCTCTGCTCGATAGCCTCCCTGTGTTCTGGAGACACCTCACTGGTCACTATCTGGACCCAGGAGTATGTTGTCAGCCTCTAGATTCAGGAAAGCTCAGACCAGGTGCTGCTCAATAACTTTAGGACCACTGTCCCTGAAACAAGAAGGTTGTACCTCCTATTTCAGAACTAATTTATAATAAATTTTCAGACTGAACACAATACATAACAAACACTGAGTTCAGAGCGGTAGGCCAACTGCTATCTTCATCTGAAACAATTTTCACCAGTATACTCCTCCCTAATGGTTACTACGCCTCTACAATTCCAGCATTATTTCTTTCTAGTCAATAAGATAGGTGTCAGTGTACTGTTTGGCAATTCCATGTAGTTTTACTTTCCTCCGACACCTTCTGTTCAGGTTGGAGCACTATATAGGCTTTACCTCATGTTCGCTACTGAACCACACATATATACAGACATAAATTATCAATTTACATTCAATTTTCATTAAAAGATATCAAATATTTCAAGCTTACCACAATTCATGGAATAATACACAGTTACGTTGACTGGCAATGAATATAGCACAATTTCGATCTGCCGATGTCCCAGGCTTTTATTTAGAAAAATATGCACTGGCACTCAACGCACTGGTTCTTTAGTAAGTTTATTTGAAAATGTGGTGCTGAACTAACGCTTCAAATTGCCTATATTGGCGGGTCTAACCAATCGAGCCATGTTTACACAAGCGTTTGAAAAAAAGTACTCCTACTCACGTTTCCCTAACAACAAAGAATCAATATTTATAGCCCGACTAATCGTGTTTAGCCTTACATTTACTTTCCGCCAATCAAATAGGAGGTAACATGGGGACCTATTTCCCGTACAATGGTGGTGTGAAAATCTGCCACTGAGCGATTCTGATTTTGGTGTTGTCTGACAGCACCACCCTTTTTATTTTGGCTATAATTTGGTAATTCCTAGACTATTTGCGTAACCTTTAACATATTCTTTGTCAGCAAGTCCTAAGGAACCCAAATATATAAATTTAAGGGGGCTAAGGGGCTGCGTTCAAAATATGCATTTTCTTCTACCTCCCGTTCACTTCGATCGATGTGGTGTCTGGGTACTGTAATGTTTTCAAACGTAAACCAGTATAATGTCATGTTTCCTAATAAGCGTTTTTCCGGTTTTTTAAAACCTAACTCTCGTATGGGTAGTGTTTTTTATCACTGTCGATTTGAAAAAAACTAGTGCTTGTGGCCTTACACGCGTGTTAGGGGTGGCATTAATTGTGTATCGCGAGACTGTGGTAGTATTGCCTGCGTTCCGGCTTTCAGCCCCTCCCTTTCTTTCTATCCTTAGTCCATCTGTCTTTCGTTTATGGTAACTTAGTGTATAAAATGACATGAATGGAATATTAAATATAGGTCAGCTTGCGTATCTCAAGGTTTTTCTTAGAAAGGCAGTACACGTTTTATCGTAGAAAGCGGGTATTGAAGCAGTAGGCTTTTACTATCAACGTGAAACGTTACAATTTGCAGACGAAGGAGAAAACAAGGGGGATTTCGAGCACAGTCATTGTAACAGCACTGTTCTTTACCATTCTTCTTTCCTTTTATTAAATTTATTTGTTAGGCTTTACATTTACGTTTTAATTTATATATGTGGATTAGAATTTCACACGACAAATTCTCCCCACTTGAAACAGACGTTATATGTCAGTCTATAATTCTATATACACATAGAGAAATTTCTTATTATTCCTGGGGTTTAGTGTGATTCTCATCACACGGATGTCGGCTTAAAAAATCCGCTCCCAGATTTGTTTTTCCACTTATATACTCTATGCTAAACTCAAATGGCTGCATCAATAATGACCAACGGAGTAATCTAGAATTCTCATGTCTAGCCTGTGCTAGAAACGACAAAGGTTTGTGATCCGTTTGCAACTTAAATGCCTTCCCATACAGATAAATATTGAATTTCTTTATCGCCCATATTACTGCAAGACATTCCTTTTCGCTAGTTGAGTAATTGGTTTCCGCTTTATTCAACTTTCTGCTAGCATATGCCACTGGGCTTAATTCCCCATCCAATGCATCTGATTTCTGTAGCAGAGTCGCACCTAACCCAATATTACTGGCATCAGTCCTTACAATGAATTCTTGACTTAAGTCAGGTAATTTCAAAATAGGTTTGCTTGTGAGCTTTTCCTTCAATTCCTGGTAAGCCATTTCACATTGTGGTGTCCATGTAATTCGATCTGGATTTCCCTTACGTGTCAAATCAGTTAACGGTGCACATATGGAATTAAGGTTTTTGATATACTTCTGGTAGAAACCACATAATGAGACAAAGGATCTCACGTCTTTCTTGGTTTGTGGTCTCGGGGCTTTCTTTAGTTTCTCTAAATTCTTTGGGTCAGGGGTCATGTTTCCCTGATAAACTGTGTGTCCCAAGAATTCCAATTCTTTACATCCAACGCAACATTTGGTTGGTCGGGCTGTTAAATTCGCTTCCCTAAGTCGATTAAACAGCATGTTCAGAGAGTCAATGTGTTCCTCAAATATTTCAGTTGCTATAAGGATATCATCCATGAAATTTATGATACATGGATTATTCAGAGGGTCCAATAATTTTCTCATCATTCTAGAGAAGACACTAGGCGCATTCTTCAATCCAAATGGCAATCTATTAAAGTCATAATGTCCTTCTGAGGTACTAAAAGCTAGGTATGGTCTAACCTCAGGCTTTACTGGAATCTGATAGTATCCTTTACTCAGATCCACTTTTGAGAAATATTTAGCTTTATTTAGCCTGGCAAACAACTGATTTGTATCCGGCAATGGATCCACCTGTCCTTCTGTAATAGCATTCAGTCTCTTGTAATCTATACAGAGTCTATGTTCTCCAGAGGGTATCCTTAAAAGCACAACACCGGAACTATACGAAGATTCACTGTGTGAAATAATTCCTTCCTTCAACAAATAGTCTATCTCTTCCTTCAAAGCTTTCTCCTTAGCAAAAGGAATCGAATAGGGTTTCATACATACAGGTGTGGGGTCTATCAGCTTCATATCATATTCCAATAGGTTTGTATGCCCTGGTCGGTCTGTTAACACCTCTGCATGATTATCTAGAACCTGTTGCACTCTCTCTTTCTGAGTTTTCGTTAAATGTGTACTGATTTTCACCTGTGCCGCTGCCTCACAGGGGTGTAATGGATATTCAAATGATGAAAGTGGTTCCTTTTTCATCTCCATGGCAATGGACAAGGTCAACAAGTGTGTCTCTTCCTGATGTTCCCTTTCCAAATATTTCTTCAAGAGATTCACATGATAGATTTTTTCTTTCCCCTTCTTATCTATCTTATAATTGGTTCTAGACACCTTCTCTAGAACTGTATATGGACCTTGCCATCCAATTTGTAACTTATTCTGGCTACCGGGTAGAAGAAGCAGTACCTTCTCTCCCACAGCCAAATCTCTGTCTTTAGCTTTCCTGTTATAATAGGCGGCATGTTTCTTCCTGGCTTGTTTCAAATTTTCATTGGCAAGTTTCCAGCCAGTTTTTAAACGAGTGGTCAGCTCATTCACATATTGGTATGAGGATGTAATATTTTCCTCTGCCTTTTCATCAGTCCACGTTCTTAACAGCGTTACATGTGGAGCTTTAATTTTGTGGACCTATTTGTCCATGCACCGGTATGGTCTCTTCCACTAGAAGCGCTATAGTGATGATTTTTCTTCCCAGAATTATCATTCACAAAACGACCGCTACCAATTTTTCTCTTGGGGCTTTCTCCCCACTTAAAATTCTTGATGAGAGATTTCCTCTCTCCATCCTCTTCCTTTAGTTTGTTTAAGTCCGATTGAGGGATTTTCGGCTTATCCTGGGGTAAGACATCTTTTTGCACTCTCTGCATAGTGGCCATTGTAAAACAGTTAAGTGAAGCTTGTCCGTGAAAAGGGGCTTCCCATTCCCTTTGGTCCACCTTATCAAATTTATTTCTCTTCGTATGTTCAGGCCTAATTTTGCCCCTTGGCGTATCCAGGTCCTGATCAATGTTCCCACTTGTGGGTGTTCCCTCATGTGCTATGCTACACCTTTCTACAAAATTCTCAATGTCCCATCTTGCCTTGGGCCAATAATAATTGTGAGCCACCTTTTGGATGATGGTACCTATTTTCTCATGGTCCCCATCTGGTTTCACATGTAGGCTCCTTATTAAGTCTGCCCTATATCTTTTAGGAAGTACCAGCTGTCCCTGACCTTTCGATCTAGCTCCAGTCTTCCTAAACATCAACTTGTTTTTCATGTAAAAATCTCCCTTGCCTGGAGTTGTATGACAAGTTGACAATTTCCTGAAACAAGGCTTGAGGGTCTTATCCCCAGCCTGTGCCTTCCTCATCTCTTCTGGAGTGGTATCTAACAGAATATCCTCCTCCTTTCTTGAGGTCGACCTGACCAGAAGGGTGGCCGTAACTATAGGGTTCCTTCTGCAACGGTCAGTGTCATGATTGTTCATCTTACAATTTTTACACCACCTTTTCCCTTGGTTGAAATATTTTCTTTCATCATATTTCCTTTCATCGAATTGTGGGGTTTTATTTTTATTGTCATACCGTGGCCTATCTAATTGGTGCTTACCTTTGTTTTGATCTCTAGGATCAAATTTATTAAAGTTCTGTGGTGCCCTAAAATTTTCCACCTGTTTCTTTTTGTTACCTGATACCTCTGCCTGAGCCGCTTGATACCTTTCAGCAACATTTAGCAACTCACCCAGCCTATCTGCACCATTTCTCCAAGTATGTCTCTAACCGTGCAGAGAACTGGTGATAGGTTTCACCTGACAGTAGTTTAGCATTCCTAAATTTTTTCCTATAAAATTCTGCGTTCTTTTCATATCTTAACAAAAGAGCCTGCTTTAGCATGTCATAATTTTCCTGATCACCTCTGCTCATTTTGGCAAAAACTTCATAAGCTGCCCCACGAAGCCCTTGAGATAACTTTAAGCTCCACCTTTCTCTCTCTAACCCATATGTGGTAGCTAATAGTTCATATCTATTTAGATAGCTCTCAATATCATCGTCTTTCTCAACAAAATGATCTAAATGAAAATTCATAGCTGAGGTTGAGGCTCCCTGGCTAGCAGTGGCATCAGAGGTAAAGGGACTGGCATCATTTTCAGGAGCATCGCCTTGAAACTCAAACTCCCTTAGTCGTAACTCGTGTTCCCTTTGTAATCTCTTCTCCTCCTTTTCTGCTTCCCTCTCTGCAGCTAATCGCTTGTCTTCTCTTTCTGCAGTCAATCTTCTTTCCTCGGCTTCCCTTTCTGCAGCTAATCTTTTGTCTTCTCTTTCTGCCTCCAATTTCTTAGCCTCAGCCTCAATCTGCAATCTCTTAGTCTCAGCCTTAGCCTCAAATTGTAACTTCTTAATTTCCTTTTCAGCCTCTAACCTCTTATCTTCGGCCAATCTTTCAGATTCTAGTTTTCTTTTGGCCTCTTTTTCTAATCTTCTTTCTTCCCGTTCAATATGTTTGTCACATTCAGCAGTGACATAAGCAATCATAATTTGCCCGTCCATTCCTAACTCTTTCGCAGTCTCTACAGCAGCAGATCGAAATTTGGCCAGGTCCGCCATTTTCTAACAGGTAAATGTAGGTAATGTCTAACTAAACAATACACTCTGATATTACTTATCCAAAGACACCACAGGCACTGAGAGCTCAACGTTATTTATTTCCACCCAAGGATACCTTTTAATTCTTATTATTCCCAATATCTATAACAGGAGAAAGTTCAATATCCCTGGAGCGAGACCCCAATATATGTGGTAAAGTGGGATGTTATAAATATTTATAGGGGACTTAGTGTACTGACTGAGATCAGCTGTGAAGGTATCTGTATCTAATAGGTCTAGTGTTTTGCAGATAACCTTACTTGCTACCACATTATACCTCAGTCAGAATTATTCTGGACTATTTTGATGACTACGTTAAATGTCTAGGGTATGTATATGATGAAGTGTAAGTCACAACAACAACAGACAGATAAACAATTTAATTTATTCCACCACACTTGACAACACTGTGACACTCACACACATTTAACACTCTATAAGACTATCTTAAATGAGTCACTGGTAAAGTTTCAAATATAAATATGTATTAATTGCTTTCACTAATATATATGTCATGATTCAACTACAAAGTGAACCAGGAATCACAATCAATTTAATTACAATTTATATGTACAGAATTTATCAATATGAACCTTGTAGTGACATATTTTATTAATATTATCCTATGTGTGTCAGTTGTGTAGTAGTAATATGAGGTAATACTGGTTTTGTTTTTTCAAGCTATGTTGTTATTTGTCATCATGACTTCAAGTGTTTGTTTATCTTGGAAATAGTATGGGGAAAAGTTCACAGTTCCTATCAATTTAAACACTGTATTTTCCCTCTGTTTTATTATAAAGTCAGATTTTGAGGGGGGCATAATGTTGAGCTCCTCTGGCCACAGACGCTTATCTTTCGTGATGGCGGCAGGAAAAGACTCCTCTGCTCGATAGCCTCCCTGTGTTCTGGAGACACCTCACTGGTCACTATCTGGACCCAGGAGTATGTTGTCAGCCTCTAGATTCAGGAAAGCTCAGACCAGGTGCTGCTCAATAACTTTAGGACCACTGTCCCTGAAACAAGAAGGTTGTACCTCCTATTTCAGAACTAATTTATAATAAATTTCCAGACTGAACACAATACATAACAAACACTGAGTTCAGAGCGGTAGGCCAACTGCTATCTTCATCTGAAACAATTTTCACCAGTATACTCCTCCCTAATGGTTACTACGCCTCTGCAATTCCAGCATTATTTCTTTCTAGTCAATAAGATAGGTGTCAGTGTACTGTTTGGCAATTCCATGTAGTTTTACTTTCCTCCGACACCTTCTGTTCAGGTTGGAGCACTATATAGGCTTTACCTCATGTTCGCTACTGAACCACACATATATACAGACATAAATTATCAATTTACATTCATATTTCATTAAAAGATATCAAATATTTCAAGCTTACCACAATTCATGGAATAATACACAGTTACGTTGACTGGCAATGAATATAGCACAATTTCGATCTGCCGATGTCCCAGGCTTTTATTTAGAAAAATATGCATTGGCGCTCAACGCACTGGTTCTTTAGTAAGTTTATTTGAAAATGTGGTGCTGAACTAACGCTTCAAATTGCCTATATTGGCGGGTCTAACCAATCGAGCCATGTTTACACAAGCGTTTGAAAAAAAAGTACTCCTACTCACGTTTCCCTAACAACAAAGAATCAATATTTATAGCCCGACTAATCGTGTTTAGCCTTACATTTACTTTCCGCCAATCAAATAGGAGGTAACATGGGGACCTATTTCCCGTACAATGGTGGTGTGAAAATCTGCCACTGAGCGATTCTGATTTTGGTGTTGTCTGACAGCACCACCCTTTTTATTTTGGCTATAATTTGGTAATTCCTAGACTATTTGCGTAACCTTTAACATATTCTTTGTCAGCAAGTCCTAAGGAACCCAAATATATAAATTTAAGGGGGCTAAGGGGCTGCGTTCAAAATATGCATTTTCTTCTACCTCCCGTTCACTTCGATCGATGTGGTGTCTGGGTACTGTAATGTTTTCAAACGTAAACCAGTATAATGTCATGTTTCCTAATAAGCGTTTTTCCGGTTTTTAAAACCTAACTCTCGTATGGGTAGTGTTTTTTATCACTGTCGATTTGAAAAAAACTAGTGCTTGTGGCCTTACACGCGTGTTAGGGGTGGCATTAATTGTGTATCGCGAGACTGTGGTAGTATTGCCTGCGTTCCGGCTTTCAGCCCCTCCCTTTCTTTCTATCCTTAGTCCATCTGTCTTTCGTTTATGGTAACTTAGTGTATAAAATGACATGAATGGAATATTAAATATAGGTCAGCTTGCGTATCTCAAGGTTTTTCTTAGAAAGGCAGTACACGTTTTATCGTAGAAAGCGGGTATTGAAGCAGTAGGCTTTTACTATCAACGTGAAACGTTACAATTTGCAGACGAAGGAGAAAACAAGGGGGATTTCGAGCACAGTCATTGTGACAGCACTGTTCTTTACCATTCGTCTTTCCTTTTATTAGATTTATTTGTTAGGCTTTACATTTACGTTTTAATTTATATATGTGGATTAGAATTTCACACGACAACCATAGAGAGATATCCTGACCGACTTTAAAGGCAACGAACTGGCACGAAGGCAGCCGATAGAATAGTATGACGTTATCTTTGGCAAACCTCTATACCCTAAGGTAGAAGAGGAACAACTAAGTAAGTAATTTAGATGTCGCCTCGTAGAAATACTGAGGAGAAAGAATAGGGTTACCGCTCCTTAAGTCTGGCATGATTGTCTCCGCTGCTCCGCAGTAGTGGATATATCTCTATGACATTCTGATATTTGTATGGATTTATACATTGTTTTGTACATATTATTACATGTTATTTAATGTTAACTCTGGTATCTGCCGTCAACGATTGTAGAGATTTATACAATAATTAATGTTAACTCTAGTATCTGCCGTCAACGATTGTAGAGATTTATGCAATAATTAATGTTAACTCTAGTATCTGACGTCAACGTTTGTGGAGATTTATGCAATAATTAATGTTAGCTCGTTCAAGCCCCCAGCTGAGTTAATTCAGCGAAATTCATGTGATCATTATTTTCATTGGTTATCAGGTATGGATAGAACTATATATATTAGAATCGGAACTCACACATGTGCCTTACGCTCTGTAATGATTCAAGCTGCAATAATAAGTCCAGCTAAGAGTAAAGTTTATTGACAATCGGTGGCAATCCCGCTAACAGTTTACCAGCACTACGTGGAGGCCAGTTAGCAGTGGTGGTCCAAGTCAATCAGATGTTTTCTCCTGGTTCATTAAGCACAATGCAAAGCCAAATACTACTGGATCCACAACCTGGATTGAAACCTGTAACACGACAAGCCAAGTGTATGTTGCTTGTCCAATAAATACCTCATGTCCTAATGTGTGTCTATGTCTTCAGTATGTGTATGTGAAGGATGTGCTCATATGTCTGTTTACATACATGGGTCATAAAGTCATCACAGCTCATGTCGTACTTTGTAAGTCATCAGTCATATATAGACAAAACGTAAGATAATGTAGACAAACGTACATGATAGATCATTAGGCACATAGACACTGGAAAGTCGTATGATATAAACAGAAAACCCTTTGGGTTCAGCTTTAAATCCCTCTCTGAAAAGGGCTAATAGCTTAATTGCGAATTATTTACCAGGCCTGAGAATGACTTTCGTTTCACCGAAGGCTGGATAGGTTTTGGTTATATTTCAAGTATACCAATCTTCCACTAGCTTATCAAGAATAGCGACAGAGTCATACACGAGATGTACATAAACCAACATTATATACATCCTAATGTTTAAGGTCGTGTTTTTCCATAACGACTGTTCCTCTCCCAATTGTAATATTTATGCCTGTGCGTATAAATAAGAGCGCTTGTCGTAAACATACTTGTCTGGAATATCTTTTTTTTAAATTTAATACATTATGTTCATGATTTCTTCTTCTTCTTCCTCGTTCGCCCTGAAAAGGACGGTGGTTGCGTTGTGTCTGTTTACGCCTAAGCTGTGATATCTGCACCTTTCGGTCGACACATCCGACTTCTGCACGGAATTTTTTGGGACCGGGTTTGCCTTCCCTCTTCGATCCGTGCTCGCTCAGCCAGACTGCACTGCTGCTGCAGACTGTTTCCAGGACCACCACGTGGAGGTGGAGCACGGTCTTGACCAGCTCTGGTTCGCTGGTCCTGACGCAAGCAGTCAAGCTATGAGTCGCTGACTGCGGTCTCTATTGCTGCGTCTTTGGGTCCCTTGTTCCTGATTTGACGAAGAGCACTTTTCTTCAGCACTGACGACACATTTTGGCGCGCAAATCTACGATATCAGTGCGAGGGTAACTTTATACTAGCATTTAGAGTGACAGACCTTATAAATATTTACTACTTTATAATTCGTAGCTGGTGGAAATGTTTTTAAAAAATATATTGATAAAAGACAATAAAAAACATTCAAATGTTATAAGATGCATATAATGTACATGATGAACTTATATTATTTGTAAATAAATTTTGATTTATTTAGACTTTGTTTCACCGCTATGGGACGCCATTGAGACAATTTTACATTGTGTGGCCGATTCTTTCAGCGGAATGTTTTATAGCAGGACTTTTTATTCCATTTTCTTTTTTTGATTTTCGTTGATTGTTGAATTTCTTGTATTTATTCATTCTTTTTGGTTTTGTAGTTTCTTTGCTTTATTATTGCTCTACATCTGTGTTTATATATATTACGTCTTTGTTGTCTATAATCTATATTTCTTGTCCTTGTTGCCTGTTTGTAACTGTGGCTGACGAATCGTCCATTGTTTCCTGTGCACTGTTTATTTGTAAAACTGATTCAATACCGTTTTATTTGCTTATATATACTGATATTATTTGGTAGGTTGACTGGAAATAACTAATACATAAAACTAAAACTTTAATTTAATTCATTATTTGTTTTCATAATTATGTTGTTGTCCTTCCAACAATAAAATGCTACCTCCCGAACCCCTTTTACAAAACTGTGACAAGGCATAAAGAAAAAGATTTCGCATGTGACCAGTGTTTGTGATTGTCTTCGGTTGTTTCTTCTCTCTCTCTGTTGCGTAGTTCATCATCAAGCGTTTGTAGTTCTTCAGTTCAACACGGTTTGTAATTCTGTCTTGCCTCTCTGATAATAGACTCGGTGGCTGCTAACTGGCAATGATTTGTAATGTTTACAGATCTACAGATGATCTAACTGGGATAAATGTGCAATTTTTCAGACCTACAAACGAGCCAACTGGGACATATTTGTAACGTTCAAAGACCTACAGATGAGCGGACTGGGATATATTTGTAATGCTGACAGAGCTATAGACGGGCTAACTGGGATAGATTAGTAGTACTGATAGAACTGCAGATGGACTGACTTGAGCAGAATTACAACGCTGTCACATGAGCTTTTTGAGATTATTAATATATGTCATAGAGGTATGAGAAGGATTGTTGAAACCATTACCTAAAACAATAAATAGTTTGACAACAAATACGATTTCAAGTAAGCAGAAACTACACATCAAACCCAAACTCCGACAACTGACTACAGAGATTACAGTTAAATAAAGCAGACATTCCATCAAGAACGAACCAAAATCGTAGAACAAGACAGACAGTTTATCATTGACATATTAAATAAAACGACACAGTCAAACAATAAACAATCCAAAGGAATAATTACTTATTGCAATTTTAGACACCGTACGTCAAATCATCATTAACAAAGTCATAAATCAGCTGGAGTTAAGGAAGACCACATTATGGAAAGACACAAGAGGAAATGAAAAACATATATAGATCTTCATTTCAGCTAGTAGTACTTTTAACGACACATCGGCACACCATCAATAATATATAGAGAGGTAAAATCATTACACTTAAAAAATATAAATAAGTAAGTAAATGGATTGAACAAGCAGAAACACTCGAATAAACCTTACGAAGTGACGGTCAGACAGGCAGTTAGCGGTCCTTCACAGAAATAGACCTTTTCATGGCTAATATAAAAGTCCCTCCCCCCACATAATTTAAAGAAAAGACAGAAATAACAGTGCAGAAAAATGTAATAAAATTGCGCACAATATACCCCGCTTATAACCGAGATATCACACCTCTTGTGAGGTTTTGGCCGGATGTCGAATCTCAGAAATAGGTGAAACAAAAAGACCAAAAAAAAAACAAACTTAACCATGTGATACTTTAAGAAACAAAGACAGAGAAGTTATTGGAAAGCATCATATTCAATTTCGAAAAGAAACAATTTAGGTATTTACAAAAATCATAATAAATAATATATTTTTATTACTTTTTCAACTTTGTGGATATTTAAACAAAAATATAAAAAGAAAAAAACAATTCCCTTATTTCTTATTAGTACACTGTTAATATTGTTAAAATGTTATTGTTTGTCTTATGTTTAGCGTCAACAGACTTTAAATAATTTGGAGTTTGATTCACATGTTAAAGTAGTGAACACTTATATGCTCTGCCACTTTCAATGGTAATAGTCTAATCGTTGCAACCGTTTCACACGCAGATGTGCACTCCGAAAAGTTTCGTCAGCGCCAAATAGCGCCACTTCCACAATCTTTTAAACACATTTTCTTACTTAGTATTTTCTCTTCTACCCTGGGGGCCGAAGTGACTAAGAAGTATGGAGTCCACCTCTAATTATAAAGGTATAGGGTTCGGTTCCCAGTCTAAGGAATATTTATGATGGAATTTTTTTCAGAACCACTGGGACCTAATCAAGTCATAATCCCGATGATCCCCTGGGCAGTGTGATTGGATGCCTAGCCTTCTCGGATAAGGACGAACACATAGTAGGTTCCGAGTGCAAGTTGCACACGTTAACAATTCCCTGTCAATTGGAAATCGTAAAGAGTAGGCCTTACGGCCCTTGCCCTAGCAGAATGTACAAAATTAGGAAAACCTATCCGATACAAAAAATATTTATAGAATGTATGATTCCTAAATTCACACATTTGGGATTCTCGCCTGTGCTTTGGAGTTCGTGCACTGTGCTAATATCCTCCTTGAGATCTAAGGGAGGAGATTGGACTACTGATGGAGTTGTCCGTGTGCAGTGAACATGGTCCTTAAAACCAAACGACACAAACCTTTTCCACCTTAGGGTGTAGAGGTTAGCCAGAGAGAGCGCCATGTTATCATGTAAACTGCTTCCAGTCCAGTCCTCGGTCCTTCAGGGATTGTCTAATGTTGTCCTCCCAGCAAACTATGTGTCGTTCTGGAGATCTGGATCCCTGGCTATTGTCTTCCCATATGTATCGTGGCAGCCGTTCTTCTCCAACACTTCAGACGTGACCAACCCACATGTCGTAGATTTTTTATAGGAGAATTAAGACTTGGGTTGGTCCCTTCTGAATAGGTTGGAATGAGTGATAGTCACAGTGTGAGATAGAAATACAAAAATAGATTTCCACTGAATAGGTTGTGATGAGTGTGAGATAGAAATACAAAAATAGATTTCCACGAGTGAGGTGGTAGAATAGTGATAGAGGCTGTCTCTGAGAGCGGGAAATCTTCTCTCTCTCTCACCTATCTTCTATGACAGATCTAAAGTAGTCAGACAGTCTAACACATATACATTAAATATATATATATATCCACTCACGTGCATGCACATTCAAGTGACGACAGGTAGACGCACAGACGTGGGAAACTATAACAAATGATTATATAGATATTTAGAACGAGCTGACCAACATGCTGATTAATTTAGTGTTAAGTTTATTAATCATTTTAAACTTACGTCACAACACGTAAAAATTACATAAAAAAAGCATATACACAAAGTCATAAGCAAATCAAGGAATGCTACAAAAACTGGTAGACCCACCGTGATGATCTTCCCTCGATGGATAGCCCACAGTCCCGTTTGGAGAAAGATGATAGCACAAAGTGTTCCAGATACATATGATTGAGTCTAAGAGTTTTCCCCCGTTTAAGGTATGAACAGACCTGATACTATAATCTAGTTTAAGTAAAAATATTGTTAGCAAAAACAAACTTGCATGAAGAAAGTTATGACAGCAAATAGGTGTCAAAATACAACGGTGAAATAACACTCAGACTTTCGTTCCCTCTTATTCATTCAACCGTGGCCACGTGTGCACATTTATACTTACAGCTTTGATCGCTGCCTCTGGGAACATAATAAATTCTAGGACCTTCACACAGACCCGTAAATGCAGCGTCGACCAAGAAATCCCCAGTTCCAACAAGACGTACTGAATTCTCTGTCTCAGGGAACGATTCCTTGGGTGTGCTTATTTTTCGGATGTCTGTTAAGTCACATAAAATTTGTCCAGGCACGAAAGTTAGCAGAGCACAGTGTCACTAGCTTAGGTTTCGAGAATTAAGGAATGTCAGATCGGTGTCTACTTTCAGGAAGGTACTATATTTGGTCACCACAATACTAGTCAAAACTCTGTCGGGATGTACTGATATTTTGCTTGCCACAGCGGGCTGATCTGTACTTAAGTGTTATTCTGGAAGAATTAATTCTGGCGATAAGGCCTCTTACTTCATTTAACTGTTAAAGTTCATGTAATGAAAGTGATTAGTTTCTTCACAGATAATGTTCACGTACTAGAACGCTGGCAAAGTTGGGTACCACAGTTTCACTATATAAAATGGAAAGAACACATATCAAACAATTTACATATATGTACTCAATATAACTTACATTTTTAAACCGCAAGCGTACCGCTGGACTTATCATTTAAACTTCCCGTGAAGTAAGTTATATTTAAAAATCATCAATCCTCATGAATACGTGCGTATTCCATCAGCCCTCATGAGGCTTCTAGCATTATAAGTTAGTTTAGAAAATAATTTCTTCTTCGTCTGATTATTTAGCAGTAAAATTTAATTCATTATAGCTACATTGTTGTTTAAGCTAGAAATTATAATGCATTCTGCTTTCCACTGAAACACGTCACTAGAAAAATAATACAGACTATATAAATTTTCCTCTCTGCACCAAATCTACCTAGTGAAATAAATTAAGCGATTTAACACTTTAACACTTCACAAAATACTAGAATATAATATATATAATATTTTACCTCACACAGAACTACAGGTAGTCGCACAACTTAAGAATTATATGCTTATATTTATTCTCAGTTTAGTCAGCAATGAAATGCGTTTCTAAATGAGAAACGAAACTGGCGAAAGTGAGAATGGGAAAAATAGTAATGTATATAGTCTCAAACGAACGAATGCGAAAAACGCAGGAAAAAAGGCAAAGAGTGATAATAAAAAAAGAGGATACGGGTGACAGGAAAAGAAAAAGATAATAAACAATTTAATGATCATAAAACCTATGTGACCCCACAGGAACTGGGACTGTTCCACCCGGCTTTGAACGACCAGTGCTATTGTAAATAAGCACAAACAAAAAATGTGACAAAGGAAGAGAAACAGCGGCTACAGAAAAACACATTCGTTATGAAGTTTTTGTTTTTGGATGTACGACAACATTATTTTAGGACTTTCGTAATTTACTTGTGGTCCTCCAAACACCAAGAGATGTTTAACCCGTCAGCTACTAAACTCATTGCATCTAAGATACAGTGTTGTTCTGACTTGGATATGTTGATTCTCGACTTACATGATTTAGAAAGAAGCCCATATTCATTACGATGACAGGGCTGCATACAAGAAGATTATTTGTTTCTCTGGAACTGGAGGAATGGTCTACCTAGCTCTACAAACTCCACGCCACAAATCCACCGTTAATTTAATAAAAAATACGTAAAATTTAATGACATAGATTAACGTACAGGAATTATGAGGTGTTAAGTCCTGTAGAGCTGGGGCTCCCAGCCTATGGTGTGCCTACCACATGGGGATACGAGAAGCATCTCACATGGTTACACATAATATTAAGTAAATAACTATAGGATGGGCCAAACGTCTGGAAATATAGGATGGGCCAAACGTCTGGAAATATAGGATGGGCCAAACGTCTGGAAATATAGGATGGGCCAAACGTCTGGAAATATAGGATGGGCCAAACGTCTGGAAATATAGGATGAGCCAAACGTCTGGAAATATAGGATGGGCCAAACGTCTGGAAATATAGGCAATTTGCCTTATCTAAATTTATTCGCCTTTCTAACTTATGTAATAATTGTTGTCTGTGCCAATATGGATTCAACATTTGCAGCAGATTAACGCACCAAGATTGTTCTCATGTACACAAGACAGGGATCCTAACATAGACAAGAAGCAGCCGAATTCTCTATGAATCCAGACTTTTGGGACACACTGTAAATAATTCAACTAAAATATTCCAAAAGTAGTAGTGTTAGTGAGAAACAAAGTTGTCGAATGGAGAGAGAACGACGAGTTCTTATTCTAATTCAAGGTAAGGAAAACAAACTGGAGTCTAAAAATGATAAGTGAAGACTCTTTCAGAAACTGTACCAAGAATAAAACTGTTGGTTGACAAGACAAAGAATCAAGGGGTATAACTAATTAGTTTAAATGTATTCTGATACATTTTTTTTTGTAAAATTATAATAAAACACTTTGTTATGTACTAAATAATGTTTTCTTTATGACACTTTAATTAACATGTTTGTGACGTTAGTCCTATTTATTCGTTCCATTTGTTTCTGCCCACCATCACATAGTTAAATAAATTATTCACTAAATGACCTAGAATATAGTCAACATTATTGTATCATGGACACCCAACAGATAGATATTCCCACACTACTAATTTTCTTAATGAAAGTGTGTAACCAGTAAAGATAGAGGGCTGAACATTTCAAACATACAAAACAAATTTATCACATGCAGTAATTAAAATGTACGAGTTTTCATTTCACGCATCGGTTTAGAGCCAATAAAAAATGAAAAAAAAATAATTTAAACACAGGCTTTTAATGCACTAAAAAGGCACACATAATTTTTTCAAGGAGTGTATAGCATGCAGTCAAAAAATATAACATCCCATTGACAAAAAGCCTGGGGCGATGATTCTACATGAAATTAACTTCTGCTTTATACTTCATTAGAAACTTATGGATAAAATATTTGATAAACAGCGCTTGAAAGAACAGAGAACCTGTGACACTTCGTCGTTCTCGTTTTATATACAAGCTATCATGTTCATCCATATTTCGTTTTACTCAGACGACTTGCAGCTTTCTTTCCATATATGTCCTTCTACATTCCGTTCATCCTACGATTTGCTAGGCTTAGCAGAAGTGACAAACATTCTTATCAATTCACGCGTTGACACACTAGCATTCAATTATCTTAGAAAATACTGCATGCCTTGCACTGTCATCTACACCTAAACATACCTTGTTTCCTCCTGGAAGCAAAGGTGAAAGAATTATCACTTTTCATCCATCCTGTTTGGTATAGTTCTATTCGAACGTGGCCACCCTTAAAACACAAAAAATGTTTCGCTACGCGTCCAAATTTCCTCTGTACGAGGGGCGTTCAGAAAGTAATGCACCACATAGTTTTTCTCAGCTAATAATGAAGATAGACGCGTGAAATTTTGCACAGTTCACATATCTTCTTTCTTCCGTCCTTAGCCAACGACCGGCAAAGCAGTCAGTGGCCATTACGCCTAGTGGCGTCTTAAGGGCAACAGCGAATAGATTTTCTTTGCCGTTGTTCCCATCACGCCTAATGGCGTCTTTAGGGCAACGACAAATCAATCCGTTTGTCGTTGTTTCCGTAATCAAAGTGACTTGCAAACAGGTGATCAGCCCGTTGGGGACACTTCACAAATGGCATGCGCCAATCGTGTGCACCAAATTGCACTGCAACCGGCCAAATAATACGGCTGCCCTAAACCGTTGAAATGGAGCGTGTTAGCAACTTGCGTTGTAAGCAGCGAATTGTGATAGAATTTCTCGTTGCAGAGAAGGAAACTGTTGTGAACATTCACAATCGTCTATGTGATGTTTATGGAAGTTTTGCAGTCGACAGGAGTACAGTCAGTCGCAAGGTTCAGAGAATCGAAGAATCAGGAAGTAGAAATACGGAGCTGCTTGATCGGCCGCGCTGTGGACGTCCTGCCACAGCCACCAACGCAGAAATGTTGAAATGCGCTGAGGGCATTATTCTTACTGATAGGCGAATCACTACTCAACAAATGGCCTTACAGCTGTCAGTCAGCATTGGTAGTGCAAATGCAGTTATAAAAACTCTCGGATTTTTCAAGGTGTGCGCAAGATGAGTTCCTCGAAGTCTCACAAATGACTACCGATTGCAAAGGAAAGCAATTTCTTCTGAATTGTTAGAGCGTTTCAATGCTAATAGAGAGAACGTTTTGGCTAAGATCGTTACAAGTGACGAAACCTGGGCACATCATTTTGAACCTGAGACAAAAAGACAGTCAGTAGAGTGGCATCATCCGCAATCACCACGAAGAAAGAAATTCAAGACAATTCCTTCAGCTGGAAAGGTCATGATCACTGTCTTTTGGGACATTGAAGGTGTGATTCTATTGGATGTTATGCCAAGAGGAGAGACAATCAATTCGCAAGCTTACATTAAGACATTGAAAAAACTCAATCAATGTTTTCGCAGAGTTCGGCCGCACAAGAATCCAGCAGACCTGCTTCTCCTTCACGACAATGCGCGACCTCACACAAGTCTGGCAACAAGGGAAGCAATCACCAAATTGGGTTGGACTGTACTACCCCATCCACCCTATAGTCCCGATTTGGCACCCTCTGATTTTCGTCTATTTGGTCCACTTAAAGATGCATTCCGTGGGACAAGGTTTGAAGATGATGAATGAGTGATTCATGCAGCGAAGAAATGGCTACAAGATCAAGACAAAATCTGGTACGGGCTAGGAATACATGCACTTGTTTCGCGCTGGCATAAAGCCGTACACGTTGATGGGGATTATGTTGAATAAAACCGATGTTTACATGACATATCCATGTATATTGTGTATAAATTTCATGCTTTTTGAATAAACAGCTCCTAAGAAAAACGATGTGGTGCATTACTCTCTGAACGCCCCTCGTATATTACGTCTCCGTTGGTGCCGTAGCTTGCAGCATTTGATTGATCAATACAATTTTACTGCGAGCATCGATCCCAAAGGTAATGGTACCAAATTTTCCTACAATTATAAATTGCTTTTTTCCATTTCAATTTGCGTGAGGAGTTATTTGGTTTTTGGCTGTTGAAAACTGTAAAGCTAGCTGCAACGACAGATTATTTTTCCTCGTTGGAAATGTAGAAGAAGATTTGTCCATGCTAAAGTGTGTCCAGTCCATAATGACCAGGTGCTATGGGACAAGTCATGTTACTTGTACAATCTGTCATACCAGTCACGTGGTCCATTTATTGTGGAGAATTGATAACATTTTCTCCATGCAACATATAATTTTTATTTTCCTAGTGGTATTCTCATTTGTTTTTGTGTTTGTTATAAACAGTGTCATTAGCATGGTTTGGAGATGTCTGCAGAGTGAGAGAAGATTGGCTAACACGACAAGCATGGGAAACTAAGAGCCAGGAATCCAGACCTCCAGGACGACCCAGACCCCTAGGAGGACAACATTAGACAATCTTCGAAAGACCGAAGAGTAGAATGGACCCAGACCAGGAGGAAAACAGACGATAGGATAAGATTGCGTTCTCTTCCAAGCCTCTAAAGCTTACGATAGAAGAGGAACGACTAACTAAGTCATTAATCTTGTATTTATGTTCTTTCATTTATTCTTTTCTTCTTGTCTAGAGCAATTTATTTTTTTAAATGTCACGTTTGTTGTAGTCCGTTCGGAAATTCGTGCCCACAGAAAGCTTCAATTTTCTCCAAACATGTTTGTTGTATGGACATGAATTTTTGCATGCAGTCTTAGATTTTCCATGCAGTTAAGATTTTGCGATCATTACATCCACAGCTGTCGCGAAATTTGCAAAACGGCGATTTTCTTTGATCTGCTGACAACTTTTGTGAAGGATTAAGCAATGATTAATTTTAGCTCGTTTAAGCCCCCAACCCAGATTTAATCAGTGGAATTCTTATTATTGTGCCAAAGCACTGTTTAGAGTGTATTTAGTAAATTGACTGAGACAGACATGAAGTACATTTAAAATGATTAAATCAAGGTTAAATTTGTATAATTACAAACAACAAATTTTAATAATCACTTTGGTTTTAACAGTTTAAAAAAATTGAATAGTTTAAAAGAAAATATTCATCCTTGGAGGATGGTAGAATGTTTAATTCAGAAGTCACGTGACAGCTAATAGAACTACTTAGCTGTCAGTGACGGTTCTGTTCCTTCTAATGGGTTGGTTCCTGGTATACTGATCATGCTTGTCGCTGGTCAAGGTTGTAGGGTTTATCACGTTCCCAGAAGTGTCAAGAAGTGTCTACAAAGTGGTGCCTCGTCTTAAAGCTCAGGCCACTGTTCCCTTCATGTTCCAGAGATAGTACCCTTAAATGGTACCCCCACCAACAACTATGGTGAAAGAATAGAAACGAAACGCTCTCCTGAGTATTTCGTTTCCCGACACATACTTAGTGTATCCTCTTTCTCTTAATCCACCATATCAGCTGCCCACAGTTTACCCTTGATGAGAATTAACCTGAACACCTCGAAAGAAAACTTCCTTTATATTTAAATTAAATAGCTTTATCTTTATTTTAAATTTAAATTAAACGGTTAATAGTGTAGATATAATATATTTACATTTACATCTCCACTGTTTGAAAAGTTTTCACAATATAAATTGAATATGTTGTCATTTACATTTACGCTGATTGAAAAGTTTGAAACTTTCATTAGTTTTAAAGTGAATATGTTTACATAGACATTTACTCTGGTTTGAAACTGAAAGTATTATAATTAGACTGTACATTATTTCTTTTATCTTTCCCTCCCTGCTCCATATTGAACCTGGGACTATTTATGTGTTTAGTTCTCTGTAAAAAACTAGCAATAAAGAAGTCACCAGCCCCTTGCAGTGGTGGTTCATGAAATCATTCTACACGCTGAGGTTGCCATCCTCAATTGACTTGGACATTCACTAGCGATTTTTACATTTTAATATTCACATGGCAATAAACAGTGTGTCCGGCAGAATCACTACCAATAACAAATGTCAATATTTCTTATACTAATAATAGCAGACCGACCGGATTTAGATTTTCTGTTAGGCAAACTCATTAAGTTTCAGTAGCAACTCACCAAGTTTCAGTAGATCTCCACCAAGTTTCAGTAGATCTCCACATGAGCGCCTTTAGTGGCTCGAAGAATGTAAAGACGGTATTCTATCTCTCTCCACGTGTTTTGCAGCATCTGAGGTGTGACGGATGCACAAGCGTCAATTATTCGCTGCCGAAAATTATCCAGTCCCTGCAAAGTTGACCGGAATAATTGTAGGACATTGGGAAATGAAAACTTACATGTCGTAATGAAGCATGAGCAAGACAACCCTAAACTTAACGTGTGGTGTGCCTTAACCTCGAATTATGTGATCGGGCCATTTTTCTTCGCCGAAGCCACAGTCAGAAGAGCAACATACCTAAACATGTTGCAAAATTTTGCAGTTCCTAGGATACCAGAAGGATTCATATTCCAGCAAGATGGAGCACCTCCACACTATGCCAAAGAAGTAAGAAACTACCTTCATCAACAATTTCCAGACAGATGGATTGGAAGAGTAGGTCTCATTGATTAGCCACCAAGGTCACCAGATTTGACCCCCTTAGATTTCTTTCTATGGGGATACGTAAAAAGCTTTGTCTATCAAACTCCCGTGCAGGGACTGGATAATCTTTGGCAGCGAATAATTGACGCTTGTGCATCCGTCACACCTCAGATGCTGCAAAACACGTGGAGAGAGATAGAATACCGTCTTGACATTCTTCGAGCCACTAAAGGCGCTCATGTGGAGATCTACTGAAACTTAGTGGAGATCTACTGAAACTTGGTGAGTTGCTACTGAAACTTAATGAGTTTGCCTAACAGAAAATCAAAATCCGGTCGGTCTGCTATTATTAGTATAAGAAATATTGACATTTGTTATTGGTAGTGATTCTGCCGGACACACTGTATACATATTAGATCACATGTTAGTAATGAAAAACATAGAATATTAAATGAAAAATTACGCCAATCCTAGCTCACATATCTTTTGCTCAGATGAATAAAGTTAAGGCACTGGCAGATGCCTTTTTACACGTGTTCTTGGGGTCGTTACGTTTATAAGACAATTCCTTCTATGACTCCGTGTGTTTCAATTTCCTCAGTTTCTGTTTCCTCTTTAAATTGATAGAGTTTTCCAGGGCTGTTTTGTAAGTCCTTTTAAATACTTCAATAAAAGGTGTCCGTTCTGATAAGATGGAATTCTGATTCTAACTTCTGGCAGTCTGTTGTTGTCTTGGCAAGCGTGAATTTTCACAGTGAATAAACCTTGCACAAAAGCCAGGTTATATTGTCTGTCCTCCCCCGCATATGTTTGTTATGAAGCTAATCAGGGCTCCAATCATTTTCAAACATGCGTGTTGTGTGGGGAAATTAAAAAATATTCCGACATCGAATAATTTTGCTCGTAATGCAAATATATGGCAATCAAACCTCCGATACCTTGTGTGCAAACTCACAAACACATCGGTAAACTCTCTCAGCAATGTGAGAAAGATGTAACATTTTATTGCTGTATCTAAAGTAATATTGTCAGTCCTGTCTGTCCATAAGGTGTCTTCCCGTATTACCAGCTTTGCGACGAGCGCAATCTGGCCTTATATCAGAGTAAGCAATTACGCTGGTGATTTGTAGGGCTAATCTGTAGTCTGATGTCAGCTGCACCCGCGATTAGCTAGCATGGTTGTCCTTAATATTATCTCAGCTGCTCCTTGCAAAGCAGTGAGAAATAGGTAACAATGAGACATGACGACTTATCCCCGAGAGGAGTGAAAGAATGTAGATACACAATATCTGCTACATAGCAGAGAAAAAAAAGTGCTGACCATAGAAAAAGCACGTAAATAGTCAGTACAACAATGTAACTGATACTGCCATAGTGAAAGAGAGATCAAGGAGAGGTCGCCCCATATTCCATCTTGTGACACAAAGTCCAAACGCTAATCAAATAAATTGTAAAAACTGAAGGATAAATCAATGAAGCAATTAAATTCAGAGGCTAAAACATATCACTCACTGCATGTCCTATCATTTTTAAGTAACTTTATTTGTAAATGTAACAAAAGTTGAAAATAAAAATTATAATGAATACCATAATTATAACAAAAGAATATGTCTTTCCTGAAATAGTTGATGAGTGGAGGCAAATAAAGCTCATCTGATGCTTTTGCTCTCTCCTCGTAAAAACTGACTAAGGAGGGTTGTGCATGGGGCCAGATACCCCATGCTGAACAAAGTCAGATGTGTGGGTGTTGCTTGTTTGTAAGAGGAGTGGGTGTTATGTGTTAGCAAAATGTATGGCTGTTATGCGGTAGTGAGATGTTTGTGTGCTATTTGTTAGTGAGAGGTGTGGCTGTTACTTGTTAGCGAGATGTGTGGGTGTTACCTGTTTGTCAGAAGTCCATGTGTTAAATATAAGTGAGATGTGTTAATACAATTTTAAAAATAATATTCGCACCAGTTTAATCGTTAGTGAGGAAAAAAATAGAACTTCCAAAATTATCCCACACACTATAATCAAAAGTAGGAAGAAACATACTAATGTCAAACATATTAGTAACAGCAACATTACAAAAATTTATTACATATATAATATAAATACTAAATAAACGTTATCTGCAAATAAATGCAAAGTTAAAAAGATATGCAAATAACAATTTTACATTCAAATCACTAGTCTAAAAGAATAATATACTCAGTGATAAACTAATGAAGTAAGAAAATTGTAATGCTAGTATGTATATTGATATGCAAAATGTTATAAATTATTTTTTAAAAAAAGTTGAAAATAAAGAATTACAATAATGACTATAATTATAGCTAAAGAATGTTTTTAATGAGATAGACTCTCCCAAAATGGTGGAGGCAAATGAAGCTGATCTAATGCTTATCCGCTCTCCACCCATTTCTTTAAAAAAAAATTGATGTATGTATGTAATTTGTTGGAGAGGTATATGTGCTGTATGTTCCAGAGATTATGTAAGCTATGGTGTAGTGTGTAGTTAGAATTGTTAATACACAGAATAGTAATAGCTATAATTATGTAAACCGTGTTAGTGAGGTGTGTGGTTAGAAGTGTTGGTGTTACTTGTTAGTGAGATGTGGATGATGTTGGATGTTAGAGAGATGTATACACCTGTGTGTTACTTGTTAGTGAGATGTGGATGATGTTGGATGTTAGAGAGATGTATACACCTGTGTGTTACTTGTTAGTGAGATGTGGATGATGTTGGATGTTAGAGAGATGTATACACCTGTGTGTTACTTGTTAGTGAGATGTGGATGATGTTGGATGTTAGAGAGATGTATACACCTGTGTGTTACTTGTTAGTGAGATGTGGATGATGTTGGATGTTAGAGAGATGTATACACCTGTGTGTTACTTGTTAGTGAGATGTGGATGATGTTGGATGTTAGAGAGATGTATACACCTGTGTGTTACTTGTTAGTGAGATGTGGATGATTTTGGATGTTAGAGAGATGTATACACCTGTGTGTTACTTGTTAGTGAGATGTGGATGATTGTGGATGTTAGAGAGATGTATACACCTGTGTGTTACTTGTTAGTGAGATGTGGATGATTTTGGATGTTAGAGAGATGTATACACCTGTGTGTTACTTGTTAGTGAGATGTGGATGATTTTGGATGTTAGAGAGATGTATACACCTGTGTGTTACTTGTTAGTGAGATGTGGATGATTTTGGATGTTAGAGAGATGTATACACCTGTGTGTTACTTGTTAGTGAGATGTGGATGATTTTGGATGTTAGAGAGATGTATACACCTGTGTGTTACTTGTTAGTGAGATGTGGATGATTTTGGATGTTAGAGAGATGTATACACCTGTGTGTTACTTGTTAGTGAGATGTGGATGATTTTGGATGTTAGAGAGATGTATACACCTGTGTGTTACTTGTTAGTGAGATGTGGATGATTTTGGATGTTAGAGAGATGTATACACCTGTGTGTTACTTGTTAGTGAGATGTGGATGATTTTGGATGTTAGAGAGATGTATACACCTGTGTGTTACTTGTTAGTGAGATGTGGATGATTTTGGATGTTAGAGAGATGTATACACCTGTGTGTTACTTGTTAGTGAGATGTGGATGATTTTGGATGTTAGAGAGATGTATACACCTGTGTGTTACTTGTTAGTGAGATGTGGATGATTTTGGATGTTAGAGAGATGTATACACCTGTGTGTTACTTGTTAGTGAGATGTGGATGATTTTGGATGTTAGAGAGATGTATACACCTGTGTGTTACTTGTTAGTGAGATGTGGATGATTTTGGATGTTAGAGAGATGTATACACCTGTGTGTTACTTGTTAGTGAGATGTGGATGATTTTGGATGTTAGAGAGATGTATACACCTGTGTGTTACTTGTTAGTGAGATGTGGATGATTTTGGATGTTAGAGAGATGTATACACCTGTGTGTTACTTGTTAGTGAGATGTGGATGATTTTGGATGTTAGAGAGATGTATACACCTGTGTGTTACTTGTTAGTGAGATGTGGATGATTTTGGATGTTAGAGAGATGTATACACCTGTGTGTTACTTGTTAGTGAGATGTGGATGATTTTGGATGTTAGAGAGATGTATACACCTGTGTGTTACTTGTTAGTGAGATGTGGATGATTTTGGATGTTAGAGAGATGTATACACCTGTGTGTTACTTGTTAGTGAGATGTGGATGATTTTGGATGTTAGAGAGATGTATGCACCTGTGTGTTACTTGTTAGTGAGATGTGGATGATTTTGGATGTTAGAGAGATGTATACACCTGTGTTACTTGTTAGTGAGATGTGGATGATTTTGGATGTTAGAGAGATGTATACACCTGTGTGTTACTTGTTAGTGAGATGTGGATGATTTTGGATGTTAGAGAGATGTATACACCTGTGTGTTACTTGTTAGTGAGATGTGGATGATTTTGGATGTTAGAGAGATGTATACACCTGTGTGTTACTTGTTAGTGAGATGTGGATGATTTTGGATGTTAGAGAGATGTATACACCTGTGTGTTACTTGTTAGTGAGATGTGGATGATTTTGGATGTTAGAGAGATGTATACACCTGTGTGTTACTTGTTAGTGAGATGTGGATGATTTTGGATGTTAGAGAGATGTATACACCTGTGTGTTACTTGTTAGTGAGATGTGGATGATTTTGGATGTTAGAGAGATGTATACACCTGTGTGTTACTTGTTAGTGAGATGTGGATGATTTTGGATGTTAGAGAGATGTATACACCTGTGTGTTACTTGTTAGAGAGATGTATACACCTGTGTGTTACTTGTTAGTGAGATGTGGATGATTTTGGATGTTAGAGAGATGTATACACCTGTGTGTTACTTGTTAGTGAGATGTGGATGATTTTGGATGTTAGAGAGATGTATACACCTGTGTTACTTGTTAGTGAGATGTGGATGATTTTGGATGTTGGAGAGATGTATACACCTGTGTGTTACTTGTTAGTGAGATGTGGATGATTTTGGATGTTAGAGAGATGTATACACCTGTGTGTTACTTGTTAGTGAGATGTGGATGATTTTGGATGTTAGAGAGATGTATGCACCTGTGTGTTACTTGTTAGTGAGATGTGGATGATTTTGGATGTTAGAGAGATGTATGCACCTGTGTGTTACTTGTTAGTGAGATGTCGATGATTTTGGATGTTAGAGAGATGTATGCACCTGTGTGTTACTTGTTAGTGAGATGTCGATGATTTTGGATGTTAGAGAGATGTATGCACCTGTGTGTTACTTGTTAGTGAGATGTGGATGATTTTGGATGTTAGAGAGATGTATGCACCTGTGTGTTACCGGGGCCCGCAAGGGGAGCACAGAATAGTAACACTGTTTTCTACCATGCATGTCGTAAAAACCGACTAAGGAGGGTTGTGCATGGGGCCCGATACCCCATGCTGAAGAAAGTGAGATGTGTGGGTGTTGCTTGTTAGTGAGAAGAGTGGGTGCTGCTTGCTAGTGAGAGGTGTGGGTGCTGCTTATTAGTGAGATATATGGGTGTTACTTGTTTGTCAGAAGTGTAGGTGTTACATGTTAGAGAGATGGGTGGGTATTACTTGTTAATGAGAAGTATGGGTATTGCATGTTAGTGAGATGTGCAGGTGTTATATGTTAGTGAGATTCTCAGGTGTTACACGGTAATGAGAAGTATAGGTGTAACATGTTGATGAGATGTGGATGTTATATGTTAGTGAGATGTTTGGGTGTTACCTGTTAGTGAGATGTGTGGCTGTTACTTGTTCATGAGATGTATGGTTGTTACATGTTGGTTGGATATGTGGGCATGTAACATGTTAGTGAGGTGTATGGGTGTTACATGTATGTGACATGTGTGTGAATTACATGCTAGGGGGATGTGTGAGGGTTACATGTTAGTGAGAAGTGTGGTTATTACATGTTTACTGAGATGTGTGGGTGTTACTTGTTAATGAGACATGTAGGTGTTAGATGTTAGTTAATTGTGTGGGTGTTACATGTTACTGAGACGTTTGTGTTACACGTTAGTGAGACGTGTGTGTTTTATATTTTTGTGAGATGTGTCGGTATACAGGTTATTGAGATGTGTGATTGTTACATGTTCGTGAAATGTATGGGTGTTACTTGTTAGTGAGATGTGTGGGTGTTACTTGTTATTGAGATGTGTGGGTTTTATATGTTAGTGAGATGTGTGGGTGTTACATTTTATTGAGATGTGCGGGTATTACATGTTTATGAAATGCGTGGGTGTTTGTCAAGAACCGTTTATCGTGGAGGACACTCCACGGGTTACACCACTGCAGTGTAGATTTATAATAACAAAATATGCTCGTTCTTCCAGAAGTATGTCCACCCAACAATGGCTGATATAACTAACAAACACCTTCAACAAGTCCTTCCCTTTAATACTCTATACACACAATAAGGCCTCAAACGACCGTCACAGTGATCAAATACAATAATGAAATACCACTGCAAACTTTTCTTAGCAGCTTAAACTATAATGCGAATTATACCAAAATCAAGGCTATGAATATCGCTCACCTGAGCGGCAAAACTGAGGCAATGACACACTCAAATCATCGACATCTTGTTAAACTATGGCCTGTAGATAATACACTCTAGACCCTACACTGCTCTAGAATTACCACGTAATTATCACCATCAGACAATATGGAAGGTACTCAGTTTACAGTCCTCACTATACATCTTATTATATACCACCATAATCTATCTATCTATCTATCTATCTATCTATCTATCTATCTATCTATCTATCTATCTATCTATCTATCTATCTATCTATCTATCTATCTATCTATCTATCTATCTATCTATCTATCTATCTATCTACCTATCTATCTATCTATCTATCTATCTATCTATCTATCTATCTATCTATCAGGGAGCCGCGCTAGCGTAGTGGTTACAACATCGCTCTGGCGACCGGGTGATACAGGATCAAACCCGGGCGACGGCATTTGAGGATTTTTCGTCGACCGGGATTTGGACTGGATTAACTCGAGACCTGGCGAGGACATTTGAAGGAGTGTCGTCGACCAGGGACTGGCGGCTCCTGAGCCGACCCAGCTGCAATGGGTACCTCCGAAATCGGCGAGTATTTGCCTGAATGGCGAGGGACACCTGTCTCTGTACAAGAAATAAAGGGATACTCACGTAAAATCAATGTCAGGTTAGACATAAAAAATAATAACCTGAGATTTCGCCTTGAGTATTAGCGGGCGAACGCAAAAAAAAAAAAAAAAAAAAAAAAAAAAAAAATCTATCTATCTATCTATCTATCTATCTATCTATCTATCTATCTATCTATCTATCTATCTATCTATCTATCTATCTATCTATCTATCTATCTATCTATCTATCTATCTATCTATCTATTTATCGATCTATCTATCTATCTATCTATCTATCTATCTATCTATCTATCTATCTATCTATCTATCTATCCATCCATCTATCCATCCATCCATCCATCCATCCATCCATCCATCCACCCACCCACCCACCCATCTATCTATCTATCTATCTATCTATCTATCTATCTATCTATCTATCTATCTATCTATCTATCTATCTATCTATCTATCTATCTATCTATCTATCTATCCATCCATCTATCCATCCATCCATCCATCCATCCATCCATCCATCCATCCATCTATCTATCTATCTATCTATCTATCTATCTATCTATCTATCTATCTATCTATCTATCTATCTATCTATCTATCTATCTATCTATGTATTAATGTTTATTTTTATTTTTATTTATTTTATTTTTACATTCATTATTATTATTATTCTTTTTTAATGTTAAAAACGTACTTTAATTATGATGATTATTGCAAATGTAATATTACTTTTATAATGATAAATGCCTGAATTATGCTTATAGTAAATGTGAGGATGAAAGGATATAGTATATATGATGAGAGAGAGAGGAAGGGCAGAATGTCAGACGGGCCTGCGTGCCTAATTCTTAACCCTTTGAAAATAAAGTTCATTCGTTCGTTCGTTCGTTCACACAGCGAACTCGCTGGCATAAGGGACAAATAGGACCTCCTTCCTGGACGAAGGCTAGTATCTCACTAACTCATTTTGCGCCCTTTTTCCCCGACTTCCGGTAGTCACATGACCCACCAGTTTAGCTAACCTCGGCTTTTCCGAGTGGATTTTTCTGCCGAACACAAGACATAAGATGCACTGCGAAATAACGCTGTGACAGTGTTACATGATAGTGAGCTGTGTGAGTGTTACATGTTCCTAAGATGCGTGCATGTTACATGTTAGTAAGTTGTGTCGATGTTGCTTGTTAATGAAATGTGTGTGTTTTGCATGTTAGTGGGATGTGTGAATGTTCATGTTAGTGATGTATGGGTGGAAAATGTTAGTGAGATATGTTGGTGTTGTGTGTTAGTGGATGTATGAGTGTTACATGTTAGTGAAAAGTGTTGATAGTACATAGTAATTAGATGTATGGATGTTACATGTTAGTGAGATGGGTGCACACATCTCACTAACATGCAATACACACACATCTTACTAACATGTACCATCAACTAGTCTCACTAACTTGTAACACTCATACATCTCACTAACACATACCACCTACACATCTCACAAACATGTACACCCACACATCTCACTAACATGTAACACCAACACATGCAAAACACAGACGTGTCACTAACAAGTAACATTCACACCTCTTACTAACATGAACATCCACACATCTCATTAACATGTGACACCCACACATTTCACTAACATGTAAGACTCACACATCTCACTAACACGTAAAACCCTCACATATCAGGATGTGTTTCATTTATTTTAATTTGTTTTTGTTTGTATTTATTTTATCTTTACACTATATTATCTCTAGCTGTTATTTTATCTTTACTCTATATTATCTCTAGCAGTTATTTTTCCTTTTGTAGTTATAGTTCAATATGGTTTTATTATCTACAAAATGATATTGTCTAAACTGAGATATATTTAATGTTCATTGGAGGGTTATTTAGTCAATCCATATTAACCTGGGGGACATCTTCCACCACAGTAGGCTGGCTCGCATCCTTATTTATTTATTTGTTTATTTTTATATGTTAGCTTTTGTTTTTGTAATATAGTGTTTTATTAACTTTTGTATTTCTGATGGGGTCTTAGTGCCTATGAGATTTTTTACACTCATTTTTACCTCGTTGTCGTGGTTGAGTAAAGTGTAGAGTATTTGTCGAGTTGGACAACAGTAGTGAAATCGACAAGGGGTAGTGGACTGACAGAGTTATAGATTACACACACAGAAAGGTGTAAATAGGAGATGGACTTGAGACAACCTGGAAGAAGATTTACCAAAATGATCTCTCTCTCCAAGCCTCAACTCACTTTTACTGTCTAAGCATCTCCTGCTCTCACTCTTTTCTCTTATCAAACATAGAGATTATAGTAAAGAGCTAAACAAGTTTAATTATGGGTGAAAAGGGTCGGGAACAGCGCATTAATAAATGTGTAAACTTTATTAAAGAAGAAAAGCATGGAATTAATGCATATCATCATACACAGCATAAATTTACATCAATAATCAAATATTCATCAATAGTCACCAATAATGCAAATACACACCCACAAACACACACACCACCAACACTCAAAAAAAAACCTGTAGAACACGGAGAAAATAACTAAGCTGTCCGACAGAGGGTCCGCTTTCGGGGACCAAAGGCGCTAGCTCCAGAAAGTGTCTTACAGATAAATATCCTTCAAGATGACTGAAGTGAAATACCAAACTTTCCTTGTCGGGCTAAACGTTGGTGACCACTAATTGCGCGAGGGAACACTGGAAGACGTTGTTTATCTCCTGCTGACCAAATAAACGAACTGAGCGACAGCCTGTCCGCTTTTTTGTGGGACCAAATGTGCTAGCTCCAGAAAGTGTCTTACGGATAAATATCCTTCAAGATGAATGAAGTGAAATACCCAACTTTCCTTGTAGGTGCTATACGTTCGTGACCGCTACTTGCGTGAGGGGGGCGGGAACTCTGTCCATAGATGGCTGCTCATACGTGCGAGGTTTTAGTATCCAGAAAATACACCAGAAGAAGTCACTTGAGGACAAAGAGTCCCAGGCGCGCTTATCCGGCGCTAGGCTCTGCTTGGCTGTAAATCCTGTTTAAACTGGTTTGGCTGAGGTTTTCTGAGTGCCCCGTTTAGGCACACACAAAGTCGGGTGATATCCGATTCTGCTATAGACATGCTGGGCGGTTTTGATATTCTGGAAGCCGCAATGCTCTGGCTGGTAATCCAATAGGCGAGTAGAGAACTACTACTGCATTTGGTGATTCCAGATTTAGCGTTGGCTCCGTTGCACTGCATGAGCTTAACTTGGCGTTGACAAAAGGGGTTTTGATTCAGGAACGGGGTTGACGACTCGTGACGCTAGCGGTATTCAGAAACCCTCTAGATCGAAGAGAATATGTCGTTCTTCGCCCGACTGGAGTCTGCTCTAGCGATTCGGTCTCCCTAAAACTGAGACCCAAAAGAGACACCCTTTACATCAAGCAAATAATAAATCACACTAACTTTATACAGAAAGTTTCGCTCCACTATGGGATTAAATTTATTGTAGTTATTGCTATGATAGTTTAGGGCTGTCTTTAACCATGTCTCCTGTTCCTTAAAATTATCAATTATCAACACGCGCCCGCATAGGCGTAATATCTTTTGTACGCCCATGTACCTGTCATTAAATGTTCTGACAACAAAATCTACTCCTCTTCTCCCAATCTCAACATACAGGAAACCTAACTATTAGTTACAGTTAAATGAATATGCTTATTCATCTCACAACATTAAATGAATTTACATAAACAGATTACAGCATTTGACATTACACAAATAAATCGTATGTCCCCTTGGGGAAATATATTAGCATTCCACAAAATGAATACATAGAAAAGGCAATGTTCTTGCTATAATAATACAGTTGTGGCTAAATCATAATATATAATTATATCTATGCCTGTGGACTGCTTTCTGTGAAAGTTATAGACTAGTGCCTAGCCACACAAGTAAGCATAAAATGATCCTCCCTTGCCACTAGAAATATCTATCAAAAAGGAATAAGTGACTATCTCCTATAATCCAGAGTTATTACCTGCATCTCACTATTCAGTTTTAAGTGAACAATCCACACCTGCCATTATCTTACAGAAATGACAGTTAATTTAGCCTATTCTTAACCCATGATAAGCATCTGTGAACTGATTCTGCCTAGTATCTGTTATTGTAAGTTTAACATTTAACCCATGATAAACCGTAACAGTTTAAGCACCACTTAATTAAGGCCGTAGGCAGTGTAATCTTATCACTGAACTAAATTACTAGGAGAAGTCCTCAAAAATGAAGTAAGTCACTTCCTATCAGAGATGTATAAAAAGCTAACATGAATATAATATAATAATTATAAGATATGTCAACTCACCCCGAAAATGACTAGAACATAGGCAAACACATTCTAGTACTGTGTTAAAGTTTGCCTTATCTCATGATGGTCATCTATGGTCCAGGAATATTCACAAGTGTGTTGGCTTGTCAAACCCGTCTACTTTTATAGATTGCAAAGGACGCTCCCCCCGGACACCTGGCCTGCATATTTCTACAGATGTATCGGCGTAATGCGTAATCAAGAGAGTAAGACAAAAGTTTCAAAAGCAACAACTTTGCGAAAATTCCCCCAGAGAGACAATCATAATATTATGTGCTCTTTGCTCATCTAAGGGGCAAATAACCCACAAACTGACCGCGATTGTTATCTCCCCCTGAAACAGATCAAACTCGTTACCCAGCCTCAAAGGGTACCAGCCGCTCGTGATCAAACGTTTTAAAGCGACCAGAGAAACTCCCCCTGTTCGGACGGACCACAGGTGCCCTGACGTAACATTATCGTTCGCTGACCGCTACAGGCCGGAACGTAACCAAACCTCGGGTGGGGTTTGAGAAGGTGAAAAAGTTTGGCCACGAAGGTAGAAAATGAAAGAAAAAGAAAATACAAATGTCTAGGAAAACAGAACATTTAAAGGAGTAATCAAATTATGGACAAGATGGTAAAATAGATTATCTGTCTACGTGACACTCGTGGTTACTATATTATGTCTTAATGTTTTGCCTCTGCTGGTCATATTGCTTGCAGTCTACCAGAAAGTGTCTAATTGTGTTTATATCTTGACACTCTTCACATGTGGGTTACTCAATCATGAAATATCCGGTTCCAAGCTTGAGCCTCAGCAATTTTTATTAATTGTTATTTTTGTTCATCCTGTATTTGACATTTTTTTGTAGATACAACAATTCCAATCCGGTTTCTATATAAGTACTTCACAGGCGATTTGCTGAATTCTTTCGTTTAGCATACACGAAAGATCGCCAACAGATATGAATTTAGCTGTCCATCTTGAAAATGGCCAACATGTGTATTTCAACCCTAACAATGCCGCGGATGTTGTTAATAATCCACGAGATACTACTTTGATGTTTTGTTTTTTTTCAAATTGTGCTGAGATGATTTTTTTGCAAGGACTTTGACGCTTTATGAAGTTCCGGCATACTGTACATGGAATGGAAATACACTTCAGCGGCGAAAGTAAGGTGTACCATTTGAAGGCCTCCCAGACATTAAAACAAATGTTTTGGGGCGTGACTATACCGTCCGCACAAATAACGTTGAATGTTATTATTTACGGTTGTTACTCTACGTTGTTGAAGGTCCTACATCTTTAGAAAACTTAAAAACAGTTCAGTGTGTCCGACATCCTACATTTCTAGCATCATATAGAGTATAAGTAAATAAATAGGATATTTTAGGGATATTCTTGTACACAGTCGCTTGCAACATACTAGCCCTTCTTACTTTGGTACTAAACTGTGCCAACGCCGTATATGTACAAGGTAAGAGCTGTCCGTTTGTACTCCAAACTCAGACAGTCGCTTTTCCTAATGGTAAATTTACTATTAGAGAATCTTTCACGTGCGAATCCAGAAACCGTATTTATGCTATCATCTGCAAGAGGTGTGGCATGACCTATATTGGTGAAACTGGCAGGTGTTTGGCAGACAGGTTTCGTGAGCACGTGAATGACATCTATCATGGCAAACATTTACCGGTGGCCCTTCATTCTAATAGGCCTGACCATTCGGGTAATTCCGATATTCATGTCACTGCCCTCGTTTCATGTGCTGGAGATGACAGGACTCGCTTTTCGTTGGAAAATCGACGTATTTTTCAAATGGGAGTTTTAGCTCCTGATGGGATTAATATCCAACATCATTTTGCATAAATTCTGGTAGCTTTTCTCTCTTGTTCATTTATCTTTATTCTCTGTTTTTTCGATCTATCTTCTTATGTTTGTGTTTTGGTTCGTTTCGTATTCTTTTGTATCTTTTCATTGTTGCTATCTTATACGTCACTTCCTTCAAGTTTTCTTTGGAGAGAGTATCACGGTCGTCTTTTCTAAGCATCTACGCATCTTGCTAAGTGAACTTTTACTTGTTCCATAGTTTTGTTCATTCTTTTTTTCGTTTCGTTGATTATTTACTTTCTTGTTTCGGTATTTCTTTCAGGTTTTTCGATTTTATTGTATTATTATTGTTATTTTTTTCGCACATAACTGTGGTTGTTTACTTTTCCATCTGCTTGTATTGCACATTTGGTGTATGTTTCTCATTATCATATGTTTTCGTAGTGCCTATATGTAATTCTTGTCTTTGTCACCAGTTTGTGGCTGACGAAAGGTAAAACCCGAAACGTCTCTTGTTTTACGTGAACCGTTATTTGTAGAACTGATTAAATACCTTTTTATTGGTTTATATAATCATATAAAGTATGATGCTCATTGGAACAATACACTGCAGGCGGCTGCTTTGCCCAGTTCACCTTCGTCGCTTAGGTAATTGTTAGCCATTATGTTGGTATTTTGCCACGTATCTGATCCACTATCTCTGTTGCTGTCATACAGTGACAGCATGTCAGAAGATATTTTACTCCGAATTAGCAATGAACAGTCCGTGGAACACTTGCCTTACAGCAATAAAGTATACAATTCTGCTTTAACTGACCATAAACAAATTTATAGTACTTAAAAAAACCTTACAAGTCTTCTGCAAACAAATGATTAGGATTCTTCTGCTCATGCCCGACTATATCTACAAGAAACGACATACGACCAACAGTCGTTGTTACACGTTATCCCAAGAGATACAAGGGCAGCCGAATGAGTGATTAAAAAGATCTTTCGTTTCGCATGACGTTAAAAACCTATCCTTCTCTAAGAATTTGCCTGTTCAAGTTGTCGAGAACGTCGGTATGTCTTTCTTTGTAGATTTGTTGTTGAAAGTTGGACACGGAGACTTGCTCGTACAGGGAGGAAATATCAGTTTGAATAATACTCAGCTATGTAGAGTTATTCACGATATCCCAGCATTGACTTGAGCGGTGAGAGCTTCTCATATGTGCAACTGTATGTTGCATTTTCCCAAATGAGCACACCATAACACTTATGGCGTATACAAAGAAGCCCTCACTAAGCAAACATCAATGCAATAATACAATTAAAACCAAAAATACATGAATCTTCCTAACCTGTTCGCATCAAACTCGACTTGCACCAATTCCGATATGGACCCGAGCTAAACCGGGTACGACCGCTAGTCTTAATGAATAAGAAAATGATATTCTATTGGTATTTTTCACGCATCTATTTGAAAGGGTTTCTCTGTGGCATTATTGCCAGTACCTCCAGATAATTGACTACAATGATCCAGTGAAAGTAACATAGAATGTAAAGGAGTGAAATGACGGGGAAGAAATATTGATATCATCAATATACGAAGCAGAAATTGCTCGCTGTAGTTCTAACTCGCCGTGTAGTACGATTTATGTACATTTTACAATAATTGTATTAGGGAAGATAGGTTTTTTTTTATATTCAAGGGAAACTATTCAATTAATAAACATTCTTGTAAAATATTTAAAGTAAGTTTTTTTTTTTTTTTTTAAACCGATTCAGCAATGCCTAATTATATTACAAACTTTTATAAGACTAAAAGAGCTTAATTAAATTATCTAGACAGACTGGCTTTTTATTTAACGTCTTGATTTTTTAATTGTAGTCGTTATTAAACAGTTTCAAGATGTTTACATAATAAAACTTGTGAAGAGCAAATACTTATGTGCTCTGTATCTTTTTAATGACAATGTAGTTGTACCTATAATTGCCGAAAATAAACAGTCCCTAATCGCATAAATCTCTTGAGCATGCTTTATTACAAAACACCTCAGACCATGGAACTAGACCACAGCACATATTATTCAGCAAGAAACACAGCAGTTGCAGATAAGAGCAAACATAAGAAAGTCTCTGTTTGGATGTACAAGGACTTTACTTACGTGTTTTTGGTAATTTGTACGAGTGCTTCCAATATACCAAGAGAGGTTTAAACCGTCAGATATTAATTTCATTGCTTCACAGACGTTGTGCTGTTCTAACATGAAGAAGCTGATTCTCGACTTACATAATTAAGTTGTGGTCAACATTATAAAACGCGAGACACCGTTCATTATGGTTACATGGTCTCATACAAGCAGATTATCATATTCAGTTACGTACTGTTAGGTAGCAAGATCTGTTGGGACTGGAGTGAAAAGTCAACATCCTTGAACAAATCGGTGTCAGTGTGTGTTGCAAAATTATATATTACATGAGTGAGAAAAGTACACGTTATGTGCTGACACGTGTGGTAGTCTATGTGTATGATTACTGTACCAGCAGATCACACAGTCACGTATGGTAGTCTATGTGTATGATTACTGTACCAGCAGATCACACAGTCACGTATGAAACAATTAACTGAGGGATTCAATATCTAGAAATAAAAAAAAAAAAGATAGTCCCAAAATATATTTTATTTTTATAGGTCCAGCTTTATAAGATATTGTTACCTTTACCCTCACTAACTCAGTAGCAAACCAGGTACCAATTTACAGCTAGGTAGCCTGGAGCATAAGGCTATCATGTATAGAACCTGGAAACGTGACCTTGAGAAGAAAGTGATGTAACCACTCTACCAATGAGACACTATAATAAAAGATGTGAAGTGAAATATCACAATTGACGAACTAATGTAGGTAAGGTAGTTGTCAACTAAACCCATCATCAGCGCCGGATTATTCATTAGGCCCACTAGACACGGGCCTTGATTCCCAGGCTTACAAGGGCCGCCGTGAAATAAGCAACGGATAAATATTTTGGGAGAAAATATCAGGGCCCCAAAACAATTTTTAAAAAATTGACAACACTTATTTATTTCCGATTTAAAATAAGTAATTAAAGTTCAGTAATACTCAAATAGTTTTTAAAAATATTTTTAGTGCGTTTAGTTCTTTTTTGTTACACTTACTTACTTAGTCGTTCCCCTTCTACAGTGAGGTGTAGAGTTTTGGAAGAGAGAGCGCCAGACTATCCTATCGGCTGTCTTCCTCCTGGCCTGGTTCCATTCTAGTCCTCGGTCCTTCAAAGATTGTCTAATGTTGTCCTCCCAGCGGACTCTGGGTCGTCCTCGGGGTCTGGATCCTTGGCTCTTTGTTTCCCATGCTTGTTGTGGTAGCCGATCTTCTCCCATTCTGCAGACATGGCCAAACCATCTTAATTGGGACTGTTCTACTTTGATCTGCAGGGGGTAGGATTTAAGGCCTTGACGTATCGTCTGGTTGCGTACCATGTCTCTTCTTGTTACTTCAACCACCTTCCTCAGATACCTCATTTCTGAGGTTTGGATCTGGCTTTTATGGGTTGTAGTCATTGCCCATGACTCGCATCCATATGTCAAGACTGGGACATAGGTGCAACGGTATACACCCATCTTCGTTTTCTTACCAACCTCTCTCTTGCTGAGGAATCCTCGATTTATGGCCTGAAAAAGTCTCCCAGCTGCTGCTTTTTGAGTGGCCAACTCTTCTTTGATGCCTCTCTTTCGGTCTATAATAGCTCCGAGGTATTTAAAGTGGTCGACCAGCTCCAGGACCAGTTCTCCCAGCTTAATCTGATGTCTTCTTTCTTCTCGTGATATCACCATGGATTTTGTTTTAGAGCTGCTTATGACCATCCCTTTCTTCTCTAGCTCGTCCTTCCAGACTTGCAGGTTGGATTGGAGATGTGCCTTTTTTGTTACACACCTACTACTATTCAAAACGTTCCAGTTGGCAACACTGTCCCAAATATTAGTTGTTGACGGTTCTGAAAATCCCAAAGTGCGCGTTTCTGCAATTTTTGTTTGTTTGTTGTTCGTTTAAAACAACGTTATTGATTAGAATTTTACATTTTCATGATTTAATTACAACACTTCCATATTTTTATTTTATCCTTATTGCAGTTTGGTTCTGTTGAGTGGAAATTTGGTGATGGTAGGTAGTGAACGTGTTAAAAACGCCAGATTGAATCATTATGTTGGTTGAAATGTACTCGGTGACCTCAAAGTTTGAATCTATAACCAATTTTGTTTTAAATATTTTATTTTAATTTTATTCATTGTTTTTTTTTATAAAATATTTTTTTCGACGTTCACACCAGGTGGATCACACTGTATATAAGATCCTTTGTTTTATTTAAGATAAGTTAGAAAAGACACATAATAAACTGTTGTTACTTAAGTGGAGCCGGAACACGTAAAGTGGCAGAAGAGACAAACAAAACAAAAACTGTTGTATCACGTGAGAAAATCGCCTAATTGACATTCTATTTTCAAACAAACTCTGAAGCATCTTCCACTCTCACTGATAAGGACATTGTTGAGCCAGGAACCAATTATCAAAGTGATGAAGTAAGGCATGATGTTCCAGAAAGTGATAAATGTGATAAGGACATTGTTGAGCCAGGAACCTGTCATAAACTGATGAAATAAAACCTGAACTTTCTGACAGTGGTAATCCAGTAATTCAACCTGTCATTAATAATAGGTCACATGATCCGGGATTGTGGGTTAACTTATGAGCAGAAGTTGTTTCATACTGGATTGATCACGGACCATAAAACTGTTAAAATAATTCAGGTCCGTTTGAATTATCACGTCGATTATACCAAAATGGCAAAAATAGGAATTGTTCAAAAAAGCCTGTTTAACGGCACTAAATAAATTGGTGAACTGTATGCCCGACACTGGCTACTTTATTCGCGAACGACGAGGTAAATGTACTGCTTTGTGTGTATTCTTTTTTCCTAATGCATGGTCAACCAGATTGACAACGTGTGGATACAATGATTGGAACAATTCAGCTATTGTTATTCAACAAAATTAAAATAGCACACTGTGTGACGTACGTCTAGTTTGACAAGTGAATTTCCCTGATTTGATGGATGAATAAAGGGACTTTTAGCTTTTCATAACATCAGTACCCCCGAACATTTGTTGCAACATTTTTGTTCCACCTTGGCTCATTAGCTATGCGCAATAACATCGTGGGAGTTTACACGTGGGCTCATTAATATTCACTGAAGCAGAGCGAGCTTTTCACCACGTTGGCTATTAAATATGCAGACCGTTATCTGCCATGCCTTCTGAAGACCGCATTGTCTTAGGATAGGTTAAGCCACACCCACTGTTACCTCTAGAGCTATTTAGAGCTATTATAAGCAAGCATGCTACTAGACCTTTCGTTCGTGCCTGCCTTAAAGGAGTGGCCAGAATCAAACGTAGGAGCGACATAGATCTAAGGCACGATGGTCCTTAGAAGCAGCGTCTCGCAGGAATTTCGCACCTCGATGCGAACCACAGAACGCTCGGAAGACCGAGGAAACGGAAGAAGCGCAGCGGTTAACAACTAGGAAGCCAGGAGCGGCCTCTCTGTTAGCACGACGGCGAGAATTTCATTTTTACCTCAAGATCAAGAAAGGTGTTAGAATCTAACATGTCCCCCTCAGTTGTCATTCCTAATAGTATATATGCAGACCTCTGGGAACTGCCGTTATCATTCGTTTTACCAGAGCTTTTAAAGTACCACTAGCAAAGAAACCACCCCATTGTCACCACCAGGACTTGTGACCGTGCCATCCTTTAGAACTCTTTTCCCTAACAAAAAACAAAGAACTCTGTATCTTCATATTCCGGCGATTTCAGGAACCATTGTGGAAACAAACAACACTGTTACTCTGGGGCCGGCAACAGAAGAAAAGACACTAACTTAGTAAAGTGTTTTGAAGTGTTTTTTTGTAATATTTCTAAGGAGTCCAAGATTCGGTAAGTCTGTGTGTGCGACAGTACGTTGGCCAACTGAGCGTGCATGAATGAAGGGAGATCTAATTTTTTAAACCATTATAAGTTGTTCACCTAGTAAATAAGTTGTCTGTATTCGTCGTATTATCTCTTTTAAGTGGGATTTTATTACCTTTGTTACCCCCACCCCCAACCCCCCACCCCCCGCATTAAATCTGCTTAGGAAGGGGAAACTTTGGTTTTAGAGAATTTAATAGGATAATTTGTTCCTCCACTTCATAACTGTGTAACATCTCTTATCAGAGTCACGAATTTACTGTTCAGTTAAATTACCTATCTCTGATCATCAACCCCCTCTTGTCTTTTGGGACCGGGTCTATCTTATTAATACAAGCGAGAAGGGATTATTGGATACTCCTCTTAAACAACACCCCCCCCCCTCACTTGTATTTGTAATTTCTGTAAAAATATGATTTTTACCTGTGAACTGATATAAACGTTGTGAGTTGATTTTATGATAAATAAACATACTAAAACTTTTGTCGTGTGTTGGAAAGTCCAGGCCCAAAGTTACCCCTAACTGTTTATCTGTAGTTTGTATTTACGTTGTGTCGGAGTGTTTGAAACACCAAATTGGTGCGTGCACTTGAGTGTATGGAAACTGGCAATTAATTGGTTGTCCAGTAGAGCTGTAGGAGTCTTTGAGATAAACAAAGATTGTCGTAAAAGAGACTGTCCTTACTCTATTCCATCACCTGTAAATCAACTACCTTTTTTCCCTAAATCCTTATCTTTCACAGAGCCTTCACTATCATACTTCACTCTATAACGGGACCACTGGTTCACAGAATCATCTCAATAAATTTACGACACACTGCTCAGATATGTCATGTTGACATTTGGTTTGCTTTTTAAGGAATGTCTTCATTGCACACGGTCAACTCTTTCAGTGCTCCGATCTCCACCCTTAGATCACACAAGGAGAATATCAGCACAGTGCACCAACTCCGTTGCACCGGCGATAGTCCCAGTGTGTGTAGATAGGAATCACACATTCTATAAATATTGTTGTGGTGGGTAGGTTTCTAATTATTAAATTTTGCCAGGGAAGCGGCAGTATTGCCTACTCTTTACGATTTCCAACTGTGGTGGAATTTTTATCGTGCGCATCTTGCACACGGGACCTTCTATTATTTCGCCCTTAACCGAGAAGGCCAGGAATCCGATGTCACTACCCAGGAGACCGGGGGGAGGAAGGGGGGGGGGACGGGGTATGACATTATTACGACAACTGGTTCTAAAAAAGTTTCCATAAATTAAATTCCCTCAACTGGGAATCGAACCCGATGCCTCTAGAATACGAGGTGGACGCCATACCTCTTAGCCACTCGGACACCCCCCCCCCCATCCCCATGTTAACATATTTAAGTCGAAGACAAGTCAATCAAAATTAAGTAATAAGTCTTGTAATAGGTCAAACATAACTTCGTCGTATAGATTTTAATAACATAATAAACAAAGTTGCAATCCAAAAATCAAGAAAACGGTTAGTATAAATATGTCTCTGTGACATTCTGATGTTTATATGGATTTATACATTGTTTTGTACATATTATTACATGTTATTCCCACTGTCACGGATTTCCTCCCCTTAGCTCTGCAGTAGTGGTCCAACAGTGACCAAAACTCAAGAGTAACTAATGTGGGTCTTCAAAGGTGTCTACCTTTGCACACGATTACTCTTGGCAGAGTTGTAGATAGAAGGATAATGATGCTTCTACCTCAAGGGTGTGTCATTAGATGTTCAGAAAGCTAGAACAATGCTGCATGAGCTGAGCAAATGTTAACTCTAGTATCTGCCGTAAACGTTTGTGGAGATTTATGCAATAATATTGTTAACTCTAGTATCTCCCGTCAACGGTTGTGGAGATTTATGCAATAAAATATCTGCCGTCAACGGTGTGGAGATTTATGCAATAATTAATGTTAACTCTAGTATCTGCCGTCAACGTTTGTGGAGATTTATGCAATAATTAATGTTAACTCTAGTATCTGCCGTCAACGTGTGTGGAGATTTATGCAATAATTAATGTTAACTATAGTATCTGCCGGCAACGTTTGTGGAGATTTATGCAATAATAATGTTAACTCTAGTATCTGCCGTCAACGTTTGTGGAGATTTATGCAATAATTAATGTTAGCTCGTTCAAGCCCCCAGCTGAGTTGATTCAGCGAAATTCATGTGATCATTATTTTCATTGGTTATCAGGTATGGATAGAACTATATATATTAGAATCGGAACTCACACATGTGCCTTACGCTCTGTAATGATTAAAGCTGCAATAATAAGGCCAGCTAGGAGTAAAGTTTATTGACAATCGGTGGCAATCCGGCTAACAGTTTACCAGCACTACGTGGAGGCCAGTTAGCAGTGTTGGGCCAAGTCAATCTGGAGTTTGCTCCTGGTTTATTAGACACAATGCACAGCCAGATACTACTGGATCCACAACCGAGATTGAAACATGTAACAGGAAAAGCCAAATGTATGGTGCTTGTCCAATAAATATCACATGTCCTAATGTGTGTCTATGTCTTCAGTATGTGTATGTGAATAATGTGCTCATATGTCTGTTTACATACATGGGTCATAAAGTCATCACAACTCATGTCGTACATTATAAGTCATCAGTCATATATAGACAAAAGGTAAGATAATGTAGACAAAAGTACATGACAGATCATTAGCCACATAGACACTGGAAAGCCGTATGATATAAACAGAGAACCCTTTGGGTCCAGCCTTACAATCTTTCTCTGAAAAGAGCTAATAGCTTATTTGCAAATTATTTACCTTCCTGAGAAGGGCTTTCGCTTCACCGCAGGCTGGATAGGTTTTGGTTATATTTCAAGTATACCAATCTTCCACTAGCTTATCAAGAATAGCGACAGAGTCATACACAAGATACACATCAACCAACATTATACACATCCTAATGTCTAAGGGTGTGTTTTTCTATAACGACTGTTCCTCTTTCTTTGTAATATTTATGCCTGTGCGTATAAATAACAGCGCTTGTCGTAAACATATTTGTCTGAAAAGAAGAGCACTTTTCAGCACTGACGACACATTTTGGTGCGCAAATCTACGATATCAGTGCGAGGGTAACTTTCTACAAGCATTTAGAGTGACAGACCTTATAAACATTTATTACTTTATAATTCGTAGCTGGTGGAAATGTTTTTAAAAAATATATTGATAAAATACAATAAAAAACATTCAAATGTTATAACATGCATGTAATGTATATGATGAACTTATATTATTTGTAAGTAAATAAATTGTGATCTATTTAGACTTTGATTCATCGCTATGGGACGCCATTGAGACAATTTTTCATTGTGTGACCGATTCTTTCAGCGGAGAGTTTTATAGCAGGACTTTTTATTCCATTTTCTTCTTTTGATTTTCGTTGATTGTTGAATTTCTTGTATTTATTCATTCTTTTTGGTTTTGTAGTTTCTTTGCTTTATTATTGCTCTACATCTGTGTTTATATATATTACGTATTTGTAGTCTATAATCTATATTTCTTGTCCTTGTTGCCTGTTTGTAACTGTGGCTGACGAAGGTTAAAACCCGAATCGTCCATTGTTTCCTGTGCACTGTTTATTTGTAAAACTGATTCAGTACCGTTTTATTTGTTTATATATACTAATATTATTTGGTAGGTTGACTGGACATAACTAATACATAAAACTAAAAGTTTTAATTTAATTTATTATTTGTTTTCATAATTATGTTGTTGTCCTTCCAACAACAACAAAATGCTACCTCCCGAACCCCTTTTACAAAACTGTGACAAGGCATAAATAAATCAGATTTTGCACGTGACCAGTGTTTGTGATTGTCTTCGGTTGTTTCTTCTCTCTCTCTCTGTTGCGTAGTTCATCATCAAGCTTTTGTAGTTCTTCAGTTCAACACGGTTTGTAATTCTGTCTTGCCTCTCTGATAATAGACTCGGTGGCTGCTAACTGGGAATGATTTGTAATGTTTACAGAACTACAGATGATCTAACTGGGATAAATGTGCAATTTTGAAGACCTACAAACGAGCCAACTGGGACATATCTGTAACGTTCAAAGACCTACAGATGAGCGGACTGGGATATATTTGTAATGCTGACAGAGCTGTAGACGGGCTAACTGGGATAGATTAGTAATACTGATAGAACTGCAGATGGACTGACTGGAGCAGAATTACAACGCTGTCACACAGGTTTTTTGAGATTTTTAATATATGTCATAGTGGTATGAGAAGGATTGTTGAAACCATTACCTAAAACAATAAATAATTTGACAACAAATACGATTTCAAGCAAGAAGAAAATATACATCAAACCCCAACTCCGACAACTGACTACAGAGATTACAGTTAATTAATATGAAACACAGAGATTACAGTTAATTAATATGAAACAAATATGAAGGTATGTTATCAGGCACTCGTAGGAAATAAAGAAGTAGAACACTAGACAACAGAAAAACTACAGACATGAGTGGCTTACGCAGGATTTGAACCCTGGACCTTCCGTGCGACAACCCCGCCTAGCCATGCAAGCGAATCACACTATCCTCCCTGCCATCTACGCATCACCAAAAAATGATGTTTCGGTGACACGGCATTAGTACGAACCGCAATACACGACACCGGAAGTCCACCATGGGCAGTTCAGCCTATTAATGACGCAATCACTTCTGTTGTTTCCCTATCATGCAGTATAGGCCAGTCCAACAAGACAAGGACCTTAATACTGTGTCCAGTAAATGATAGTAGACTTAGAACAGTGAGAACAGGACAGAGGGTAGGTTTTGTATTGTATAAACATTTATTACACATAAGGAAGGGAAACCCGAGGCCTGTAAACAGTAAATTAATATGAAACAAATATAAAGGTATGTTATCAGGCACTCGTAGGAAATAAAGAAGTAGAACACAAGACAACAGAAAAACAACAGACATGAGTGGCTTACCCGGGATTTGAACCCTGGACCTTCCGTGCGACGACCCCGCCTAGCCATGCAAGAGATTACAGTTATATAACTACGGGTAGACAAATAAAGCAGACATTCCACCAAGAACGAACCAAAATCGTAGAACAAGACAGACAGTTTATCATTGACATATCAAATAAAACAACATAGTGAAACAATAAACAATCCAAAGGAATAATTAATTATTGCAATTTTAGACACCATACGTCAAATCATCATTGACAAAGTCATAAATCAGCTGGAGTTAAGGAAGACCACACTATGGGTGGACACAAGAGGAAACGAAAAATACATGGATCTTCATTTCAGCTAGTAATACTTTTAAACGACACGTTGGCACACTATCAATAATAGATATAGAGGTAAAATCATTACACAAAAAATATAAGTATATGGATTGAACAAGCAGAAACACTGGAATAAACCTTACGACGTGACGGTCAGACAGGCAGCTAGCGGTCCTTCACAGAAATAGACCTTTTCATTGCTAATATAAAAGTCCCTCCACCCATAAAAAAGGACAGAAATAACAGTACAGCAAAATGTAATAAACATGCGCACAATATGCCCCGCTTATAACCGAGATATCACACTTCTTGTCAGGTTTTGACCGGATGTCGAATCTCAGAAATAAATAAAACAAAAAGAAAAAAAAAAAAACTTAACCATGTGATACTTTAAGCAGCAGAGACAGAGAAGTTAGGGGAAAGCATCCTATTTACTTTCAAAGGGAAACAATTTAATTATTAACAAAAATCAAAATAAATAACATATTTTCATTATTCTTTTAACTTTATGAATTTACTGGACAAAATTCTAAAAGGCATAAGCAATTTTCGTATTTCTGTTAGTACATTTTTTATATTGTTACAATTTTATTGTGTATCTTATGTTTAGAGTTAAAAGACTTTAAAAAATTTGCAGTTTGATGCACATGTTAAAGTAATGAACTCTTATGTGCTCTGCCACTTAAATGGTAGTTCAAGTTTTGCAACAATTGTTACATTCGCAGATGTGCGCGCCGAAAAGTTTCATCGGCGCCAAATAGCACACTTCAACAACCTTTTAAATACATTTTCTTACTTAGTATTTTCTCTTCTTCTACTATGATGGCAAGAGAACAGTTGGGCGACTACAGCTGAGGTTCAAAGATGTGTGCAAGAGAGATATGAGGGCACTGGACATGGATCCAGCAACATGGGAGGATGAAGCTACCGATCACACTAAGTGGCGATGCTATTTACGGCGCCACCTCAGACTGGGCGAAGAGAGGCTCAGTCAACAAGCAGATGAGGGAAGAAAACGTCGAAAGGAGCACCAGGAAAATAAGCAGCTGAGGGCTGTCACCTCAGGGGCGCATTCCCATAGTCAGTTATGACTGAAGGGGCTATTATTATTATTTTCTCTTCTACCCTGGGGGCCGAAGTGACTAAGAAGTATGGCGTCCGCCTCTAATTATAAAGGTATAGGGTTCGGTTGCCAGTCTAAGGAATATTTATGATGGAATTTTTTCAGAACCACTGGGTCCTAATCATGTCATACTCCCGATGATCCCCTGGGTAGTGTGATTGGATGCCTAGCCTTCTCGGATTATGCCGAACAAATAGTAGGTTCCGAGTGCAAGTTGCACACGTTAAAAATTCATTGGCAATTGGAAATCATAAATAGTAGGCCTTACGGCCCTTGCCGTAGCAGAATTTACATAAGTAGGAAAACCTATCCCATAAATTTTTTTTTATAGAATGTATGATCCCTAAATACACACATTTGGGATTCTCGCCTGTGCTTTGGAGTTCGTGCACTGTGCTGATATCATCCATGAGATCTAAGGGAGGAGATCGGAGCTCTGATGGAGTTGTCCGTGTGCAGTGAAGATTGTCCTTAAAACCAAACGACAGATTATTTGTTTCTCTGGAACTGGAGGAATGGTCTACCTAGCTCTACAAATTCCACGCCAAGTCACAGTTAATTTAATAAATAGACGTAAAATTTAATGTCATAGACTAACGTACAGGAATGATGAGATGTTAAGTCCTGTAGAGCTGGGGCTCCCAGCCTATGGTGTGCCTACCACATGGGGATACGAGAAGCATCTCACATGGTTACACATAATATTTAGTCAATAACTATAGGATGGGCCAAACGTCTGGAAATATAATATAGGATGGGCCAAACGTCTGGAAATATAGGATGGGCCAAACGTCTATAAATATAGGATGGGCCAAACGTCTGGAAATATAGGATGGGCCAAACGTCTGGAAATATAGGATGGGCCAAACGTCTGGAAATATAGGATGGGCCAAACGTCTGGAAATATAGGATGGGTCAAACGTCTGGAAATATAGGATGGGCCAAACGTCTGGAAATATAGGATGGGCCAAACGTCTGGAAATATAGGATGGGCCAAACGTCTGGAAATATAGGATGGGTCAAACGTCTGGAAATATAGGATGGGCCAAACGTCTGGAAATATAGGATGGGCCAAACGTCTGGAAATATAGGATGGGCCAAACGTCTGGAAATATAGGATGGGCCAAACGTCTGGAAATATAGGATGGGCCAAACGTCTGGAAATATAGGATGGGCCAAACGTCTGAAAATATAGGATGGGCCAAACGTCTGGAAATATAGGATGGGTCAAACGTCTGGAAATATAGGATGGGCGAAACGTCTGGAAATATAGGATGGGCCAAACGTCTGGAAATATAGGATGGGCCAAACGTCTGGAAATATAGGATGGGCCAAACGTCTGGAAATATAGGATGGGCCAAACGTCTGGAAATATAGGATGGGCCAAACGTCTGGAAATATATGATGGGCCAAACGTCTGAAAATATAGGCAATTTGCCTTATCTAAATTTATTCACCTTTCTAACTTATGTAATAATATTTGTCTGTGCCAATATGGATTCAACATTTGTAGCAGACTAACACACAAAGATTGTTCTCGTGTACACAAGACAGGGATCCTCACATAGAAAAGAAACAGTCGAATTCTCTATGAATCCAGACTTTTGGGACACTTACTTGCTTAGTCATTCCCCTTCTACCATGAGGTGTAGAGGTTTGGAAGAGAGAGCGCCAGACTATCCTATCGGCTGTCTTCCTCCTGGCCTGGTTCCATTCTAGTCCTCGGTCCTTCAAAGATTGTCTAATGTTGTCTTCCCAGCGGACTCTGGGTCGTCCTGGGGGTCTGGATCCCTGGCTCTTTGTTTCCCATGCTTGTCGTGGTAGCCGATCTTCTCCCATTTTGCAGACATGGCCAAACCATCTTAATTGGGACTGTTGGGGGTGGCATTTTAGGCCTTGACGTATCGTCTGGGTGCGTACCATGTCTCTTCTTGTTACTTCAACCACCTTCCTCAGATACCTCATTTCTGAGGTTTGGATATGGCTTGTGTGGGTTGTAGTCAATGCCCATGACTCGCAACCATATGTCAAGACTGGGACATAGGTGAAGCGGTATACAGCCATCTTCGTTTTCTTACCAACCTCTCTCTTGCTGAGGAATCCTCGATTTATGGCCTGAAAAATTCTCCCAGCTGCTGCTTTTCGAGTGGCCAACTCTTCTTTGATGCCTCTCTTTCGGTCTATAATAGCTCCGAGATATTTAAAGTGGTCGACCTGCTCCAGGACCTGTTTTCCCAGCTTAATCTGATGTTTTCTTTCTTCTCGTGATATCACCATGGATTTTGTTTTAGAGCTACTTATGACCATCCCTCTCTTCTCCAGCTCTTCCTTCCAGACTTGCAGGTTGGATTGGAGATGTGCCTCTGATTTAGCAATCAGGGCAACATCATCAGCAAATGCCAGCTTCGAAATACAGACCTGTCTCATCTTCCAGTACCCCACTGAATACTTTCTTGTTCTCTCCTTACATGACTTGATAACATCGTCCATGAGGAGTATGAAAAGATAAGGTGACAGGATATCACCCTGTCTTACACCAGTGGTGGTCCTGAACTCTTCTGACTTATGGTTTGCTGTCCTCACATAATTCCTGCAAGACTTGTAGAAGCTATGTATAGCATGAATCAGAGGTGCTGGAATGTTCTTCCTTGCCAAACAGTCCCAAAGTTTGCTCCAGGGGACCCTGTCAAACGCCTTTTCCAGATCTATGAAACAAAGATGGATCTCACTCTTATACTTAAGAGACTTTTTCACTCAGCTGTCTGAGTGTGAAGATTAGATCTTGAGTACTTCGGTTTGCTCAAAATCCGCACTGGACTTCATTCAATTGTGGCTCAGCAAGGCGTCGGAGTCTCTGCTCTAGGATTCTAGAGTAGATTTTGCCAGGGACACTGAGAAGGGATATGCCTCTATGGTTTCCACATTGTCGATTGTCACCCTTTTTGATAATTGGTGTTATGATGGCAATCTCCCAATCCTTTGGTATGGTCTTGTTGCACCATGCTTCCTGTAGGACCCTTAAGAGTAATAGGTCGCCTGATTCTCCCGTGTACTTAACCATTTCTGGTGTTATACCATCATGCCCTGCTGCTTTGCCCATCTTGATTTTCTCCAGTGCTGCCTTCAGTTCTTCCATCTTTATGTCATCTTCATCACCATTTGTTTCATCTTCTGTGCTAGTGGTTATCATTTCTGATGCTTCACCATGCTCACCATCAAGGAGTTCTGAGAAATATTCTTTCCATCTTTCCATTACTTCCTTCGGGGCAGTAAGCAATTTGCCTTGCTTGTCCTTTATAAATTTGAGAGGGCATTGTTTTTCCTTCCTCGTGTTCTGTAGGGTCTTATAGAACAATTTCTGGTTTTCTTGCGCATCTTTTTCTAGCTTTTCTCCAAATTCTTCCCAGGACTTCTGTTTTGCTGCTAGTATCTTGTTCTTTGCTTCTGTTCTGAGCATCACATATTCTCTATATTTCTCTATTTGTCCTGCTGTGTTTTTAGCTCCTAAGTATTGTTTCCATGCCATTTTCTTCTCTCTTATTTTCTCTTTGACTTCCTCTGTCCACCAAGGTGTCCTCTTTCTCTTGTTCCCAATTCGGACTTCACTTCATGCTTCTGCAGCAGCTGTCTTTATGATGTCCTTGAATTACGCCACAGGGTTTCCCCAGTCATCAGGTTGTTCTTCTGTGTTTCTCACTGCTGTAGCAATAAGCCCCTAATATCTGGTCTTAATTTCTGGCTCTCTCAGCTTGTATGTCTTAATGCTCATTTCTTCAGTTCGTCTACTTGGTTTCTTGCGTGATGCTGGGCAGTTCCTAGGCTGAACAACTCTTTCAGTTGTTCTTTTGATTGTAGGCAGGTAGTGATCACTTCCAATCTCTTTTGGGACACACTGTAAATAATTCAACTAAAATATTCCAAAAGTTGTAGTGTTAGTGAGAAACAAAGTTGTCGAATGGAAGAGAAAATAATTCAACTAAAATATTCCAAAAGTAGTCGCGTTAGAGAGAAACAAAGTTGTGGAATGGAAGAGTAAATAATTCAACTAAAATATTCCAAAAGTAGTAGCGTTAGTGAGAAACAAATTTGTGAATGTGTGGTAGATTATGATTAAGTGATTCCATATATCTTTTTCTTTATCTTCATTGTTTTCTTCTATCTTCAATGTGACCTACGCCTGTAGGAATTTAACCCTCCCACATTCAAACCCCTGTCTTTCTTGTAATTTAGCAAGCAGTTTATGGCTGTTAGCATTTAATTGCATTCTCTTTGATGCAGGTTTTCAAGCAGACCTGGTCCAGCTCACCTGTAATTATCTCGGTAGCGATCATAAAAATCGCTGTAATGAGATCAGTCAGAGATGGAAAGGAGAGACAATTTGTCTATTACCTTTGCCTGGTTTCGTTCGTTGTAAGTTAATTTACAAGATGCGAACCGCCATATCAAAGGCTCTCGTTATAATTCATTTACGACCACTTCTGCAGATCTTGAGAGTGAGGCGATAAGATATGTAGATTCTATTTCATCTAGATCTTAATATAGACCTGGCTTCGGCATTGGTGCGATAAAAGTTGTTTGATTCGCAGAATGAGATAGAATTTATGTAGATTTTCAAAAGGTGCCAACATCTGGCAAGAGTTTGCTAGTTACAACTTTCCCTTTGATTCTTTGTCTGTTTCAGATATTATACACTAGAATTTTTAAACTCAAATTAATTCAGTACTGCCACAGCTTTAGAGAGACAGCTAGCGCGAGTTCTAGAATCACTGTAATAGTAGAGTCTTAGTTTCGCGTGGAGGAAATATTAGAAGTTTGTGTGAAGTATCTGGGTCAAGCCCAAAACCTACCAGCGGTTTCTGTTTACGTATAGCAGAGAATAACTAGACGAACAGAACTATTTTTTATTGAAATTTATATTGTACCTGGCATTGAGTTCCAGAGTTCTTTTCCAATAATCACAGTTTTACAGTCGGCCCGTGGTGACGACTAAATCAAACATTTAACATAATCAAACCTGTGACATTACTTGTATAACAACCACTGTGTTGAGCAGAAGATACATCCTGAACAGAGTTATTTACCTGCAACTCGAGGTAACAATCGATTATTTCAAGCTACTGTACCCTTGTGAACATTAGACATCTTAAATTATTTTACTACCTGGACAAAAATTGAAGTGACATTTATCAGCATCCTACGTACCATAGTGAAGCGAGAGTTTCCCAAGATTTTAATGTATTAGCATTGGAGAAGCTGGGGCTTGTTTTGCCTAAACACACCATTGGATGGGCTGTATGTTCCTTAAACAATTGTTCCCGATGTGGTGAGAGTGCCTATTAGGTAAGAACGCATGTCTTTGTGATCACAAGTTTGTCAGAGCGAGAAAATGCAGGGATGATATAGTTCTTTGATTCTATAATCCAAATATCCATTGATTGTTTTTTTCTTCTTAAAGATTACATATGCTATCTATTTCAGAGTAGATTACAGGAAAAAAACCTCTGTTATTTACGGTAGAGAGAAATCCTAGACAATAGTGTATAAATCTGTGACTCTTACAACGGGATCTTAGTTCAACAGAGGGGGAAAGACTTACACCTATGGGTCAACTCTGTCATTGATTCCTTAACCTGTGTTTATTTGTGTATTGATTTGATAGTCTGAATTTATTTACTGGGTTGTGAAATTCTTTATGATAAATAAAAGTTACATAAACTTATTCAATTGTGTCGGTCAGCTCATCCAAAAATATTTATATTCCACTGTTATAGTTTTCACGTGTGTAGTCTAACTGTCGTCACTTATGTGTGTGTGTTGGTGAGTGGTTGATATAAAGTACATCTATATAAACTGAGCAATCTGTCTGACGAATACTTTCTGTTGTAGAGATAGGCAGAGCGAGAGAATTTCTCGAGTCTCAGGGACAGAATTACCTAGTTTCCACCATCTCACTCGTAAAAATATATTTCTATTATTATCTCCCACTGAGCTATCACATGTTCTATTTCTATTCAGAAGGGACCTACTCAAGTCTTAATTCCCCTATCACTAATCTACGACAAATGTGGACTCTTCCGAAGGATTTTTGAACTTAGAATAGGAAAACGAGACGACAGATCTGGACTCGTCCGAGGAATTTTTTCAACTTAGAATAGGAAGACGAGAAGACAAATATCAGCTCGTCTGCAGGATTAATTTTCTTTATTCTGAAATAGAGTAAGAGTGGGATGTCTCGTGAGTTTTAGTACTTTTAAAAATAACTACCCCCAGGACTACCGATCTGTTTACATGCTTGCTGACCACACAACTAGTAAACTGTTTTTCCACAGCAGTATTTTAGTATTATACATTTTGAGTTCCAGGTTGATTTTTGTCGGAAGATATGTTATGTATTGAATTTGTAAAACTTAACCGCTGGTAGAGTTTGTGATTGTGTAACAATCACAGGGTTTTGAAGCAGAAGGTGTTTGAACTAAGTTAAGGAGTGCGTTCGGACTTTTTTTTTCTCGTCCAGTTAATTGCCTCCCTTACCCGATCTGACTTCAGGGGTGAACTTGTAGCGGATTTAAAATTTAAGGGAGTTTTTTTCTATTAGATTTTTTGTAATAATTGTTTTGTTTCCACTGTAGCAACTTATTTTTGTTAGTGATTAATCTCAACTACCATTTATTTGGCATAGTCGCTTGCATTTAGAGCCTTTAGAGCCATTAATAGCAGCGATAGTTAGATAACTGATATTATAGGAGGAGTTATCGAAGTTAAATATATCATCTTTTTGTTAGTATTTTCTCGTAAGTGGTAGGGAACCAGTGTATCCTTTTAATTACTTCCTTCTAGATTAACACCCAGTCAGTTCTTTACAATGGCAGAGCGGGCAAAGCTTAGGCAGATGCTCAGAGAGGAAGCAAGAGAAGAGGGATTGGACGGAGAGGAAGCGAAAGCTTTTGTCAGGGACGAACTTGACAGATATGATGCGGAGAAGAAAGACGAAGAAGCTATTAGGAAAGAAGCAGAAGCTAGAGAGAAAGAAGATAGAGCGGAGATGAAGGAAAGAGAAGAGCGTCAATTACAGCAGAAGAAGATTGAAGCAGCCGAAGCTTTAGAGCAGAAGAAAATTGATGCAGAAATGGAAGCTCGCAGGGCGCAGCATGAGGAAAGAGAGAAGGAACGACAGCATGAGGAAAGAGAGAAGGAGAGGGAGGAATGAGAGAAAGAGAGACAACATGAGTTTGCTCTTGTAGCTCTAGAAGTCCAAAGTCGTGGTGCTGCCTCTACTTCCAGCAATGGAGAGTCTTCTCCACATTCTTCGTTAACTGATAAATCTAACACTCAATCTCTTCAACTCACCGCTATGTCTTTAGCTCTAGAATCTTTCCCTTGTCCTAATGAGAAGATTGACACATGGCTAGAAATATTTGACAAAATGGCAACTCTGTACGGTTTAGAGAGGTCGAGTTAGTATATGAAGCTTTCTCAGGCTTTAAAAATTAGTTCTTACGATGTATATGCAAAATTGGAAAGCAGCAAACAAGACAACTACGACGTGTTGAAGAAAGCTTTGCTTGAACGGTTTGAAATGAACGTTCCCATATTTTTGCAACTGTTTCGCAGCAGATGAAAGGAGAGCTCTGAAACTTTTCAACAGTTCTCTTCTCGTCTAAAGGGATACTTGACAAAGTGTCTGGAGCTGTCACAGCTCGCTTCTACCTATGAAGGGCTTGAGTAGTTCGTTATATGCGAACAGATAAAGAACACGCTGTCAGGTGACACCCGGAGATTTTTAGCTGAGCAGGGTGCAGAAAAGCTTGAAGATATTTAGGAAAAGTCTGAGCGGTATCATAATGCGCTGGCCGAACTGCCGGCCACAAAACGTAAACCGACAGAAGAGCGTTTTCGAAAGAATAACCTAGACCAATCTTCTCACGCTTCTCACCAAAATAACCACAGAGAAACTGGACCCCAAAACCCCCCTCCTGAAAAATCTAAGTTCTACAAAAACAAATACCCCACCAATAACAAACAGTCTGATCAACCCAACCGTTCTACATGGCGGCGCGTTCAGAAAGGACAAGGTGACAAAGGGAAACCCCTGAGCACGTGACAGATGATCAGAGCGAGCACACCGAGCCTAAACACATCGGATACTTGCTAACAGTCTCGCAAGGTGGAATTAATGTCAGTGATTCTCAACCTGTGGAGGATAGACTCTCAACGCGAGGTACTGTTATTTTGAACAGTTCTCCAACTATTGTTTTATTTGAGACGGGGCTTTCTTATTATTGCGTTGTTGCCAGGCACTTGGTCAAACCCCGTCAAGAGACAGGAGAAACCGTCCAACTTTGTGGAGTTTTTAAGAGTGATGCACCTACAGCGCTTCCCATCGCATTGGTTAAGATCCACTCTGATTTTGTCAGAGGTGTGATCAAAGCGGCTGTTATGGATGACCCGATCTACCCAGTCATACTTGGCGGTAGATATGTGTGTTTATTGGGAAAACGGAAGAGCCAATTGTGGCAGCAGTAACTACAAGAGAGCAAACCAAGAAGGAACGGGAGCCTGCCCCAAATTTGTTACTTAAGGAACTTAAAGAGGCGCAACAAAAGGACACTACTTTGGCACCCTGCTTTAGGAAACTACATTTGGATAAGGACCCTAGACAACACTGGGACATGTTTTCTAAAGATGGCGTACTTTATTGCAGAACAGGCAAGCCTGAACAAGTTTACAACCAGCTCCTAGTACCGAAACAGCACAGAAGCTAAATCTTAGAAATGGGGCACTCTCTTCCCTTTAGCGGACATATGGGACAGAACGCCACAAATCAGCGTATATCTACTCATTATTGGTGGCCAGGAATAAATACTGATATTATCAGGTATAGGTTATGTTGAAATCAAGTGCCCAGTGCCAACGTGTGCCACCCAAGCAACGGACACACGGCAGTTTCATGGGTGAAATGTCAATAATGGGAACACCATTTGAACGGGTTAGTGATCGACATTTTAGGACCATTAGAAAGGACTAAAAGAAAGAACAGGTTCGTTCCTGACCTTAGTCGACACATGCAACTTTATGGGCAGAAGCTATCCCGCTAACATGCGCAGATGCCAAGCATGTCGCAGAAGCCCTCGTGCAGCTTTTCTTTCGGTTGGGATTCCCTCAACAAGTGTTGACGGATAACGGATCTCCATACCGAAACCTGTTAATGGATGAGATCGTTAAGATCTTGAGGAACCAGAACATCTACATAAAGCCTTATAATCCGGCCGGAAGTGGGTTAGTAGAACGTGTCAACGGAAACCTCAACATGATGTTAAGTAAACTGGGACAAGTGAAACCTGAAGATTGGGATCTTTGTATTCCTGCAGCTTTATTTGGCTACAGGGAATCCCCACATACTTCCACAGGATTTTCCCCAGAGCCTCTTTTATTCGGCAGTGCACTGACCTATCAAGGGGGCCCACTTGAAGCCTTACTTCCGTCGCTGACAGACCAGAAGGCTGATGAGACAGTTGTCTCAGCAAGTAAATATGTGTCGGATTTAAAGGAAAGGTTACAGCTAGGATGGGATCTAGCAACGACCAACTTTAAGCGAGCACGCGCAAAGCACGCAAACCGATACAGTAAATCCGCGAAAGGAAGAGAATTGCAAGCAGGAGAGAAAGTTTTGTTGTTACTCCCCAACGGGAACAACAAACAACGTATCGGATGGCAAGGGCCGTTTACCGTCCTTAAAAAGATTTCAAAGGCTAACTACCAGATCTCTCTTAAAGGAAAGGAGAAGGTCTACCATGTAAATCTGTTAAAGAAATACTTGGAAAAACCAGTGCCGTCCTCCGAACATCTCTTGGCGATAGCCAAAATTGACGAAGATGACGATAGTGGCTCACACACGAAATCTTTCAACAACGTCAAACTCGGCGACACTCTTTCAAGCGCAAAAGGAATGCATTCCAAAGAAAGAGACAACGTGGAGCAGACTTCATGAGAAGGAATTGGACAGAGACGGAAGGGGAAGATCAGAGTGAAGATATCATTCACCCGGACACCACTGATATAGGAAATCATTTTCCATAAAGGGGACATGGAATGGTTCCAGATCTTAAGCGGGGACGTCTGTGGTAGATTATGATTACGTGATTTCAAATATCTTTTTCTTTAACGTCATTGTTTTCTTCTATCTTCCCTGTCACCTACGCCTGTAGGAATTTAACCCTCCCATATTCAAACCCCTGTCTTTCTTGTAATTTAGCCATCAGTTTTATGGCTGTTAGCATTTAACTGCATTCTCTTTGATGCAGGTTGTGACCGTCCCAGTGTTTCCTATTTACTTGTAGAACTGGGCACGGCACAATATTAGGTTATGTGACAGTGTGCGGTTATCCTGTCTTGTTTTGATGACTAGAGAGTGAGTTGTTTTGAACTGGCCTATTCGCCAGAGGTAGTTGCTTGGCTCACTTATATATTGGGGACCAGGTTTTCGTATTATTTGTGAGTCCTCCCAAATGCTGATGTTGTGTGTTTATTGTTAATAGTCTTTTATGAGTAGGATAAGAGTGGAACATACTCTTTAACATGGTCAAACGTGTTAAAATCATCAACGGCTTGTAACTTCTCAAAGATTCATTTATTATTTTGAAAAATGGAACAATTCAATTCAAATTCCAATAAAAATTGCAATACATCATATGTACAGGGACATGATGCCGGCGTCATTTTAATTTCAGATCAGTCAATGCGGCATTATGGATTCAAAGTTCATGGTTTTGCTTTTTCATTTCTCTCCTCTTTCCTTGATTCTATCTCGAGGGATTGGTTCTTCTTATGCTACTAGGGGTTTTCTTTTGCTTTATCTATATTTCCACATTTTCCTCTCGTTTTGCAGGGAGATGTATCATGTTTCTTCTTTTTCTTCAATCTTTGAAACATGCACTTGCTCACATATGTAGCCAAATACCTTGGCATTTCGAAAGCATGAAAATTGGTTTCATAATACTTATAAAAATTTGTCAGTCCCCAAATAAACATGATCTTAAAAACAACACATGATCGTCCTAGAATTTACAGTGTTTTTTAGCAAGCTTTTGTTGATTACTCAAAAACCAAGGAAAGGGGGACACATCTTTCTACATCGCTCTTCAAATCAGAACTAAATCATGGCGTCCATTTTTCGCTGGGAAAAAAGCCTCTGAGCTCTCAATCATTGGGCAAAAGAATCACGCTTGAACTAATTTTTGACCTATCGAACGCCACTCTTAGCCTCAATAAAATATTATGCTACCGAGTTAACTTTTATTTTTTATTTATGTATTTTTTTCTATAACCAGCGGCACTCGAGCTTTCTAGCCTTTTTTGGCCCAATGACATGTCATTGCGAGGCTGGGGGGTCAGTGGACTTTACTTCCAACCCGGTCAGGAGCTTCGCTCCTTCCAATCCACACGAGATTTATGTGCAGGAGCCGTTCAGATTATTCAGTCAAATTTCCGGTCGTAAACATTTCTTCAAACGCCGACGCCCGGGTTTGAACCATGAACACCTGGTCGCCAGTACAACGTTGTAGCCATTACACCAGCGAGGCTCCCAGTTAACTTTTATAATCTGTTTCTAGGAAGGTGGTCATTTATATGCCAATTTATTTTTTATTCGGGTTGGGTTAAAATATAGTCTGTTTCCGAAGAAATAACGGTGTACACGGCCACATATAGATCCAGGGGCCCTGCAAATGTATCACGCAGGGAGACATTTGAGTACTATTAATATCCAAAAACTAATCCTCAAAAATTTCTGAGTCCAAAAAAATTTTTTTAAATTTTCAGTGCAAAAAAAATTTTCAAACATTTTCAAGGTCCAAAATGTTCCACAATATTTCACCTAGCACGCATCCGAGAGTGTGCAGGACAACAATGTTGTTAATCATTCAGCTTCATGTTGTCCGTTTGACTTTGAAACTGCTTCACAGTGTCCAAATTGCCAAACTTTATTCCAGCCTAATGTGACTTCCTTGTTAAAATGTGGTCATCCGCTACCAGCATTTACTGCTTCATCAGCATATGATGGCACAGGGGCACTACAGCTTCATAGAGGCTTATGGAATGGCACTCAAGTTACAGTACTCCATGATTCTGGCTGCACGACTGTCGGAGTGAGACAGTCATTAGTACATCCGTCTCATGCAACGGGTGACTTTGTTAAATGTGTAACTTTTGGCGGGACAGTTGAATTTTATCCCACAGCCGTGGTGGATATTCACTCACCATTTTTTTACAGGCAATGTAAAAGTGTGTTTGTTAAGAAGTCCAATAGCGGATGTCACACTTGGCCGGATACACGGCAGCAATGATTGCTCACCCGAACAAATTGATCAATGGGAACGTCAAAATTTATCAACTGCTGCTGCAGTTACTACACGTGCCCAGGCCAAGGCACCAAATGAAAATGATGATACCGATCCTGGAACTCAGGACAATTTTCACGTTTACTCTGATATAGACAAACAGACCTTTATCAGACTTCAAAGAGAAGACAACTCTTTGAAGAAATTCTTTAGATTGGTCAAAGATAATGATTACGTTGATGATAGTTTGTCTTCAAAACAGTGGTACACACTTAAAAATGATGTATTGGTTAGGAATTTTAAAGATTCATCTTTAATCAGACATGAGGTGATGGTTCCCCAAACACTTCGTACGTACATTCTAAAACACGCACACAATCCTCACTGTGCTGGCCATAAGGGCTACTCTCGGACGCGTTCCAGAGTTTTGTCTTCTTTCTTTTGGCCGGAAATTTTCAGAGACGCGTCCACATATTGTCGCTCTTGCGTTATTTGTCAAGAGGTGAAATCAAGAGGAGCCTATAATACGGCCCCGATTCAGGCGTGTGATATACCTGTACGCCCCTTTGAGAAAATGGCCGTAGATATTATCGGTCCTTTACCTGTTATGTCCGCTAGAGGACACAGGTATGTGCTTACATGTATCGTCATGTGCACTCGATGGCCCGAGGCCATACCTCTTTAAGAACATCACCACTAATGACGTGCTGATGCCCTTTTCTTGATTTTTTCTAGACTTGGTTTTCCTCGAAAAACTTCTTTCAGATCGAGGTACTCAATTTGTATCTGACACTATGACTGCTGTTATGAAACGCCTCAATATCGACAGGTTCTCTCAGTAGTGTTTTACCATGCGATGAGCAATGGCATGGTGGAACGTCTTAACCGGATGTTTAAAGCAGTTATTAGGCAAGGTTACAGTGAAATATCCTCAAGATTGGGACAGGGTTTTACCCGCCGTACTGTTCGCATACCGTGAGGTAGCGAATGAACAGACCGGTTTCTCGCCTTTTGAGCTTGTGTTTGGAGCTCAACCTCGAGGTCCCATGTCACTTATTAAGGACCTACTCATAGACTCAGAGATGACTCAGGACATCCAGTCATCGTATGAATTCGTCGTTCACCTCCGCGTAACATTATAGATGCATGCCAACTGGCTACAGCTTCTTCTGAGGCTGCTAAAGCAAGATCACGCCAGTTCCAAAATCGCAATAGACGATTACGTCAACTATTACCTGGCGATGAAGCTTTTGTATTGCTTCCAAGGAAAGAAAATAGACTTTTAATTGCTTGGAATGGTCCATATAAAGTGTTGTCACGCATTTCTGATGTTGACTATATCTTAGAGATAAAAGGGAAAAGGAAGACCTTTCACATAAACATGCTTAAGGAATTCCACACTAGACCGGAACATCTTCAAGCCATCTTTCAAGCAGTTGATGAGCACCCTAGGCCTGCTACTCACTACTCTGCATTATCGGTAATTCAGGAAGAAGAATCGTCTTTTCCGGATGTTCCCATGAACTTACCTGTCTTTCCTCTTCAATCGACTGAGACATGGAAGGATGTCGATATTTGTCCAGCTTTGTCTTCTGAACAACATTCCCAAGTCTCTAGTCTTCTACAATCTTTTCCAGATGTCCTCACAGACATCCCAGGTCGTAAATCAGTCATTTCGCATGACATCATCCTTACAGATGATCGACCAATTCGTCTACGCCCCTATCCTGTCCCTATTCACTACCAGCACCAGGTTGAAGAAGAATTAAAACAAATGCTTAATTTAGGAATTATAGAACCTTCCAACGCCCCTTACTCATCACCTATGGTCATCGTTCGTAAGAAAGACAAGAATATCAAATTATGTGTAGATTACCGGAAGCTGAATAACATCACAGTCTTCGATGCTGAACCCTTACCCCTACTTGATAATCTTTTGTCTCGTCTCGCCAAGGCCCTTTTCTTTACTAAAATTGACCTTACCAAGGGATACTGGCAAGTTCCCTTGACTGATAGAGCTAAACCACTCACTGCCTTTGCTACACAACGGGGTATTTATCAGTGGAATGTGATGCCTTTCGGACTTATGAACGCCCCGGCTACGTTTGTCCGTATGATGAGAAAAATTCTCGCTCATCGGTCCGATATAATCACATACATAGATGACATCTGTCTATTCAGTTCCACTTGGGATGAACACTTCTTAGGTTTACATTCTCTTCTGGACACTTTACGTCTCTATCACCTAACAGCCAAGCCCTCAAAGATCTTTATTGCCTTTGAGGAAATTTCATTCTTGGGACATAAGGTGGGTCACGGTTGTCTTCAGACCGTGCCACAGAATGTTTCCAAAATTCTAAAATTGTCTGTGCCCACTACTAAGAAGCAAGTTCGTAGTCTTCTCAGCTTAATTCAATATTACAGTAAATTTATACCCAACTTGTCTTCCATCACTGCAGACCTCTCTGCCTTGCTAAAAAAAAGGCTTACCGAACCACGTGCACTGGACACCAGAGTGCCAAGCTGTGTTAAATTATATTCAAAATATTTTTTCTGTGTCACCTATTTTGAGGTTACCAGATACAAATCTGACTTATTATCTCCGCACAGATGCTAGTTCAAAAGGTATCGACGCATCACTGATGCAAGAATTTAAGGGAAGATTACATCCAACCCTCTGCATATCCAGAAAGCTCAATGATGCAGAAAGGAAGTACCCAGTTATAGAAAGGGAGCTGCTGGCTGTTATCTGGGCGGTAGTCAAGCTGGAGCGATATTTTTTGGGCGCCCCTTTCATCATACAGTCAGACCAGAAATCCCTTTCCTCATTGAAGAAAGCGAATCACAAGAACCCAAAGCTAGCCCGGTTCGCCATCCTGTTTCAACCTTTTCAGTATGAAATCGAGGCAATACCAGGGTCTGCAAATGTGGTCGCAGATGCTTTATCGAGATGCCCACAGCTCGAACCTGAAAATTCATATTCATTTAGTTAATTGACTTTATATAATACATACATGTGTGAAGCCATGGTGTTTATCCACTACTAGTCACTATGACAAAGGACGATGAAGACACGAACACTAAGTTCAAACCATTCATATTAACATTTGTGATTTACATGACTTTGAGATAATCATTATTCACTTTAACTAGTGGTACAATGAACAGTATTATACTACTTGCAGACATGAACAATTTCCAACTACGACATCATGTTATTATTCTGGAATGCACATTCACATTAATTAAGATTGCTATATTAATGCTACAAATCTAGTCCTGACACGGATAGTTTGGAGTATGATTATATTATTGCAAGTTTGTTTTGGACATTACTTGTCTTGCCACAACGTACAAAAGGTACTTAGAGCAGAATAATTAAGTAATGGGAATAATTGTGTTAATTAGTTATCCTTGCGTTCTTGTACTATTTTTTTTTTCCTCTCTTCTTTCTCTTTTTGCCTGAAATATTCATGTACTTTAGTTACATTAATGTCATATCGCATTGTTTCATATCTTATTTGATTTGTCATGTGTGAATTGCGTTTAAGCTTAATTTTAGGATTTTTGACAGCATTGTTAGTTGGAGATAACCTTCTATTTCTTGTTACATTTTATTATTATTATTCATGCATTTTAAATTTTTGATTTCGATTTTTGTTTTTATTTTATTTTATATATCTCATACCATTTTCATATATGCATGCTATTTCTTTGATATGGTTATTATAAACTCACAGTGATCATACATTTATGTATTTTTTTGTTGTTGCATCATTGGAATATCGACTGTATATGACTTTTACTTATGAACATATGACAGTTTATGACTGATGACAAATTCGTCTAGCAGGTTATTTGATAATAAGTTACATTAGGCAGACTGACTGCGACTAGATTATTTTCGATATGGCTTAATATTTGTGATATGATCAATTTTGGCCGAGATTTCCGCATAGGAAATATTTGAATTGAAAAAAAAAAGCAAATAAATTTGTTTTTTTCCACACCGCGAAGGGGGTGATATGTTAAGGATAGATTTGAGATGCAGATAAAACAGTGTGTGACATGTTACTACAACACGCTAGCACATTTCCATTTTTATGTGAGGAATTGTGTTCGCCTGTAGTCAAATTAATGTTTGCACGAAGCGTCCACCCGTGGTGAGCGATGCGTTCACCCGTGTTGAGCGACGGTCAACTAGTGACGTTTCGGTCACATGTCGTGGGGTTCAGTGTGTAAATTAATTGGGCTTCCGTCTTTGTGTTTGCGTCCGAGAGAGATGTAATTTTTTTTCGAGCTCCGGGATAATGGAGCGTGATTTATAAATATATATTGTGGCATTGTTGATTTTCGGAGGCCGCCACGTTATGTGTAAGATGGTTCATAAAAACGTATCTAGAAGTTTCATACCATAAATTATTACAAGTAACTTTGAGATCATGAGGCAACTAATATTTTGTTTGGCCTGATTTCTTCTGCGCATTACTTTGGTTTTTCGTGGATTGCCCGAACCTTTAGTACAACGGCCAGGATTGAGTGGAGATGAGAGGATTGTATTATTATCATATTATTGCCACTTAAAGATGCCTAACGTTTGAACCTTATTGACGGACCAGAGATAATCTACTACGCTTATCCATTGCCATGTACTTTTGATGTTTGATGGACCATTGTGAAGTGACTTTGTTTATTAAATGTCAACCATGTTTTTCCGTGGACCTGTTCACCTACCGGCTTTGTTATGTGTACTGACCATAATGTCCTGAATGAACAACTGCTATCATTCGCGTATACATGCATGATCCTCTAATTTATCCCACCGTAACAGATGATATAATCCTTAATGCTTCGCAATTATTCTTGTGCTGTTCCTGATTCAAGATTACTCTATGTCCATGACCTATTTATTTCCTACTATATGTGGACCCATTCAATAATACAATATCAAAACTTCTCATAACTATAATTCGACATTTATATATGTTATCACAACTGAACAAAAGAAAATTATTTTGTACGTATTTACAAAAATCGACACGAAATCTGCCTTCGAGGTCGAAGGTTTGTCAGATTTATTTTTGTGTCTGTAACATCTGCTCTACGACAGATGAGCAGTCTATAATTCTTAACCTTAAACATTTTCGGTCATTCAATACACAATGTGGGACATTTTTGGCGGGGGTATCGAATGTCAACTATCATATGTCATTAATCATATGTCAAACTGTGAATGATCATCATATTTTGTTCGTCCTATGTTTCTTCAACATAGTATCTCTGCTGGGGTAAATATCCTTCTTGGGCTTTATATTTTCTCCTTTTTGTTCTCATAATATATCTATCGTGTGTGTTGTTACGGGCTTCTCGGGATCCCAGTATGTTCTGGGTGCTTCGATGACTTCTAGTATTTGAGGATGACCAAGTTATTATATTCGTATTGAGTTTATAGAGTCAAAGTCCCTCGGGTTCTTATCACTTTTGTAGGATTCCGTAATACTGTTCGTTGGTATCGATAATGTCTGCTTAACCCTTGTGATTCATTATGTGCTGAATGTGTTTCATATTAAATTCGACCCTTGACTGACCTGTATTAGTCTCTTGTCTTATTAATTATATTGGCAGTGTGAGATGCAGCGTGTTAAGACATTAATCATCACTGGTCATGATCAGTTGAGGATGAATAGCATTTAACTCAACTCCGAATACGATAGTTGATAACACTGTGATTTTGACGACTCAAAATATTTAATTAGTTATTTCATACCATGAGCAGACACCAACTACATGGGAACAAAAGTCACATCACATTCATGTACGATCTGTAAGAGTTCTCATTATTTCATAAGCACATTTTCACAATCTCTATCTAGAGTCCTGGTTAGAGGTCAGTTCCTTTTTAACGGCCAATGTCCTTTGGCATAAATTCAGAGGCTAACTAGACTTAACTATCCTGCTAGTCAGCAATACACTTATTATGCTAGGCTTACGTCTACTGCTAGTCGTTTAATATCCGTTACACTAGGCTTACGCTTGCCGCTAGCTGTACAATATCCATCTATACTAGTCTTACGCTATTGCTAGTAACATAATGTTCCTTTGGCATACCACGCCAGGCTAATCTGCCATAATTATGCAAACTGCGTTATTCCTACTACGACTTACGTTTGGTTCAAGAAATACACTGCTCAAATGGCTTCCCAGCCACACAATTAAAAAGTGGACTACGCCACACACTTTCCAGTGGTTATACCACACAATATAAGTGGCAATGGCCACACTTCTAAAACACACTGCCGTTCGGGTCAAAACCCACAAGTCGAATGTCCTTACAAAGACACACGCGTCATGCATAGAGATATGCATACTACGTCGTTAATATATATTCAATTGCGATGTTCCACGGTGCAGCAATCCGAGTTGGCCAAACTCAAATGCTTGCACACATGCAACAATCATCGACATCGGTCGCGGAGATATAATCATTTGAGGAATGCGCCATGCTGCATACATGAAGCAATCCTCAACATCATCCCCCTCACTTCCAAACGTGACACTTGTGGCACGGATGATAGTGATGGAGAAGACGCCCGTCTCCCAAACATATCAATATTAGTACTACCTACTTATAAGTATGATAATCATTAAGTAGACACATTAAATTTTATGACATTAATAATAGCACTTGTCAACATGGTGACTAAAGAGTTAATTCAATTTCTTCTCAAAGACGTTGCGCGATAAAAGATCTGCCAAGTTATTGTCTGAGCCAGCAATAGGCAGAATTGTAAATGAAAATTCTTGAATTAACAAATACCATCGGTGTATTCTAGCGTTACGCATTGTTCTAGCTGTTATGTAAGTAAGAGGACTATGGTCTGTCATAATGTAAAAGTGCGTGCCGATGAGATATCTTGACAGCTTCTCCAGGCACCAGACCATAGACAGGAGCTCACGTTCCCCTGTCGCATACTTCTGTTCAGCTGGAGTCAGTTTCCTCGACACATAGAAACATGGATGGAGTGTTTCCTTGTAACATTGCAGCAAACAACCACCCATGGAGTAGCTCGAGACATCTGATTGGAGTATGAATGGAATACGTATATTCGGTAATAACAAAATAGGTGCATTGCTAAATAATTTCTTAATTGTTACCAAAGCGCTTTCGCAATCTTTGTCCCAACGTACCTTATTAGGACTACCTTTGGTCAACAGTGCGGACAAAGGTGTAGATAGTTGTGCGAAATGCGGGATGAACTTATGGTAATAGTTTATTAGGCCTAAAAGGCTTCTAACTTGTTTCTTAGTAGAAGGGGTAGAAATCTCAAGAATTCTTTTGACTGTATTGTCGTCAGGATACAGTTTGTGGTTACCTATTCGGTGACCAAGAAAAGAAATTTCCTGACAACCTATTTGGACCTTTGAAGGTCGCACAGTCAAACCATGCATACGTAACGTATGTAGAAGGGAAGTTAAACCATCAATATGGTCTTCCCACGAGTCATGAAATAGGCAGATGTCATCGATGTACGTGATGACATCTTTACGATCGCCAAGAAGGCGGCGCATCATGCGCACAAACGTCGCTGGCGCATTTACCAACCCAAAACACATATAATTCCATTGGTAGAGCCCAAAAGGAGTTGTGAAAGCTGTGTAAGGTTTGGCATTTTCGGCAAGAGGAATTTGCCAGTAGCCTTTAGAGAGATCTAGTTTGCTAAAGAAGGTAGCATTAGATAATTCTGACAAAAGATCATCTAAAAGTGGCATAGGCTCACCGTCTGTGATTGTAATTTTGTTCAATCGCCTAAAATCAATACAAATGCGTAAAGAATCATCCTTCTTTTTAACAATCACCATTGGGAATGCATATGGTGATTCCGAAGGAGATATCACACCTAAACGTATCATCTCCTTTAACTCTTTCTCTACCCTATCTTTGTGGTGTAAAGATATAGGATAGGGTCTGAGTTTGATAGGTTTATAATCAGTAAGAGTAATATCATGGGATATAAGCGATGTCTGACCTGGAAGGTCGGTGAGAACATCATTGAAAGAAATGAGAATATCCCGAACTTGATCTTGTTGTGACGAAGATAGTGACGAAGAAATAGTCACGTCTTTCCAAGATTCCGATGATTGCAAAGAAGGTAGTTGAAATTGTAAAGGGATAGACGAAGTAGTATCTTCTTCATGAACAACTGCAAAAGAAGCAGTATGATGTGAAGAATCATCAATAGAGTTAATAACAGGAATTAATTCCTGTGGTCTTTCAACTGCTAATTTTAGCATGTTGACGTGGAAGGTTTTGATTTTACCTCTAACGTTCACTGAGTAGTCAACATCTGTGACTTGTTTGATAACATCAAATGGACCTTGCCATGATATCAGTAATTTGTTATCGTTATGAGGTAGCAACAACCAAACTTTTTCCCCTGGTTTAAATGATCTTAATATTCTCTTTTGATTATGTAATAATCGTGATCGTTGAGTGGCTGATTTAATACTCTGGGATGCATAAGTGCACGCATCGATGATTCGTTGTCGGAGATCAATCACTAACTCGTAGCTGTTTCGAGTGGCTGTATCAATTGACGCTCCAATCAACAAATCTTTGAGTATCATCATTGGTCCGCGCGGATTCGAACCATAAACCAATTCGAACGGAGACCACCCCGTGCTCTCGTGGGGCACTTCACGAAAAGCGAAGAGGGCCGCCGGCAGAAGCCGATCCCATTCACGAGGGCATTCTTCAGTTATCTTAGATAACATCTGTTTTAGAGTGCTATTGTAGCGCTCGCACACACCGTTTGATTGAGGCCTATACGCACTACAAAACGAGTGGTGAACAGATAGCATGGATTCTAAATCCCTCATAATGTTGGAAGTAAATTGTGATCCTTGATCTGACAAAATCTCTTCCGGAAAACCGATTCGACAAAATATCGAAAATAATGCATCAGACACAGATGCAGTTGTGATGGTTTTCAACGGTATGGCCTCTGGCCAACGCGTGCAAAGATCTACGCAAGTTAAAATATAACGAAATCCATTATTTGAAACAATTGATAACGGACCCACTATATCTACTGCTATCTTTTTGAAAGGTCTCTCAGGCACGTCCGTAATCTGTAAGGGTGCCGTATGGAACCTGCCCTTACGTGCTATACCTTGGCATGTTGTACATGATTTGCAGTATAACTTTGTATCCTTATTAACCCCAGGCCAATAAAATTGTGACGTAACACGAAACAATGTTCTTTTGATCCCCATATGCCCTGCCATAGGGGAGTCATGACCTGTTTGTAGGACCAATGGTCTGTATTCTTTAGGTACTATCACTTGATGTATAATTGTTTTGCCATCATCATAATATCTAGTGAGTATTGATTTCTTTATCTTGAACCATTGTTTAGCCCCTCTTGTGTATTTAATAGTTTTTTGTTCTGCTCGGCTAAACAATCCTTGTAAAGTTGGGTCACTCTTCTGTTTTTCTGCAAAAACAGAAGGTGAAACAGTGCCAACTTGAGACATAATTGTATCTATTATAGGAAGAGGTGGTGTAGCCATATCCGTAGCTAACTGTTGTGCTCTCGTTACAACAGCATTTGCCACCTGTGGGTGAGATTCAACCCACATTGCAATCTCCTCAGGAGTGCAATCTTTAACTCCTGGTATGTTTCCTATTATAATTTCAGTTATGGGTGCTCTCAAGCCGCAGGCATAGACAGTGCCTGTGTAAAAAGGAGTATCAATGTATACTCGTGCCACAGGGAAAGTTTCTATATTCCCACCAAATGTGACACACTTAACTGATTTGCCTGTAAAAGCAGAGGGCTCGATAAGCGAGTGCTTAATGCCTATCGTTGAAGACCCTGTGTCCCGTAAAAACTCTCACTACCTTACCATCCAATATTCCGGGATGAAATGTAAGATAACCGACATTTACACATGCCGACATTGTTGGCATACAATGACCACAATCAAGTGTAATTGTAGATTTTAATCTGTTTTTCGACTGACACTCATAACATGTATCATTCATTACCATACATGCGTTCGCATGATCATTATCATCATTACCTTTTTCCTTTTTAACACTGCAACTATTTGCATGTCTGTGTTATTTTTGTCTCTAGACGGAGATCTGGCATTACCTTTGTTATTATTGACTGACTTTTTATTGCTATAATAAAAATCAGTAGAGTCATCCTTCCTGGCATCTCTACCATAAGATGATCTCTGCTTATAGTATCCTTTTTGATGTGAACCATCATAATCCCTGCCTCTGTGATACCCACGATCATGAGGTGAATATCCTCTATAACCTCGTCGATATGAATTCGAAGGAGAGCGATGACGACGGAAGTTATAAAAACCTCTGTCGGATTGATAATAATCTGAACGACAACGTCCATCAAAGCTCTTCGATCGAGGTCTGTGATCATGTTGTACCGCGCATACAGGCATAGGATCTCGAATAGTCGATCTATGAAGATCTTTATTCTGATGTGCGGTTTGATACTGTCTTCCGAGTTTTTCATACTCATCAATAGAATTAGGATGTCTTTCCTGTAAAAATGCTTCTAATTCAGTGCTGCATGCGGATAAAACTTTATCTCGCAGCATGAGATCTATAACACCTTCATATGTTTTATTTATACCTGATAAATCAATCCATCTGCTAAGGAAATGTTTAATAGATGCAATGAATTCACCAAAATCTGCATCCTTGCTTTTTTTTAGCAGCATGAAAGCGATCTCTGAATCCAGACTCAGTTAACTGGAAACGTCTTAGTAATACCTCTTTTACGACATCGAAATCGCTTCTGCTCTTCTCATCAAGACTCATGAAACATTTAAGTGAGTCACCAGTCAAAAAATCAAGTAAAAGACTGCTCCATCTTTCTTTGGGTATGTTCAGAGCTGTGACCTTGATGATGAATCTAGATAGGAAAGAGTCAACACAATCGCGAGTCTGGTCAAAATGTGGCATTTTTTTAACTTAGGATAAAAAATATTTGTAGCAGCCGCAGTCTTAGTCTGTTCAGACTGCACTTTAGCTAATTCTAAAGCTTTTTCTTTTTCTGCATGAAGTTTTAATGTTTCCATTTCCATGGCATTTTTATGTGCTTGATCCAGTTGCATAAGTTCCATTCTCCTTAATATTCCATTTCTTTATCTCGTTGTGCCATTCTTTCCTTCTCAAATTCTCTGTCTTTTTCTTGTTGAGCTAATTCTTTATCACGTTGAGCTATTTCCTTATCTTTCTGCTCTCTGTCTTTTTCTTGTTGAGCTATAGTCAGTCGTTCTAATTCCAATTTCATGGATATTTCTTTTTCCTTCAATTCCCTTTCTTGGGTTAATTCAAATCTCCTAAGCTCATCAGCTCGTTTAGTCATTTCGCGCTGTTCCATTCTTTCCAGACGCGATAAATATTCATCATATTTTGTATCTGCAAAACTTTGTAGTTCCGCCCCTGATTTTCCATAACTTTTCCCAATATCAATGAATTCCTGTAGTGTAGACATGATAATAGGTTTCTGAGTACCTTCAATAGTCTATAATATACACTAGGATTATAGAACTCGATATAATATGTACATGAATATTAATCAATAACAAACAAGTTACAAGAACATGTGACAAAGACAGTGAAAACAATCAAATGAGTGACAATGAAATGATTTTTCAATTATACAACAACACTTTACACTTATAAAGTAAATAAAGGAGACTTATAAACAGTAATGAGTAAAAGAAAGAAAAGAATTTACATTACAAAAATATAACAAGACAAGTCGTCTTAGACAAACGTGTAGACAAAGAAGTTTTAGATCACACACGACAACGATTGTCAACAGTACTGAAAGTAGGTTATGTAAATAAAGAGGACGTAACTCAATTGACGAAACTGCTAATCACACAAAATATGGTTATAATACTAACTGAAGAAACATTTATTCCCTGACTCAAAAGAAAAAATATAATCAGTCAGATCCTCAGTTAGTAAAATAAGCATGCAAATCTAATAGAAGTTAACATTCACTGAAGCTTTCCTGGGAAAATTCCAGTCAATATTAAACAATACGAATATACGAATATACGAAAAACATGAATGGGGAAACACAGATGATAGTAAAAAAGTAAGTCAAGTGATGATGAACTGTAGACCAAAGATAATACAAGGACAATATGATAATGTTCAAGCGCTCTAGTAAAATCAAGAACTTATCTGTTTAGTTGTCCCTCTGAGAAATACATGAATGCATGTAATTCTAATCCTAGTTCCGCAACTTGTCTTCAACAGCTGAGGTCCATTGATGGTAGACCTTGACCTTCGCAGTAGGGAACCGTTTGAAAGTCTTGCTTCGGTCTTCGAACGTAGTTTCTTCAAACGATCTGCGTCGCAGCTTCAGATGACTTTGATCAAGAGATACATTCTCCACTGGTTCAGGTTCTTGAGTGGAAGATTACCGTTCTATCTGCGTGAATCAGTCTCTTTGATGGAAGAAAAATTTCAGATTCTCAAGCAATGTTGTCTGCTAGAGTTGACGGCATCGATGTAGTGACGTCACTTTCTGTCCTGCGCATTTCAGTTGCCGGTTAGGCTTGAAAGAATGATTTTGCCTTCATAACGTTCATCATCAGTTTGACTTTATTCGATACTTGAAGGGGGGAATCCAGTATTCACGAAATCCAGACACTTTCTGACACCAGAATGTTACGGGCTTCTCGGGATCCCAGTATGTTCTGGGTGCTTCGATGACTTCTAGTATTTGAGGATGACCAAGTTATTATATTCGTATTCAGTTTATAGAGTCAAAGTCCCTCGGGTTCTTATCACTTTTGTAGGATTCCGTAATACTGTTCGTTGGTATCGATAATGTCTGCTTAACCCTTGTGATTCATTATGTGCTGAATGTGTTTCATATTAAATTCGACCCTTGACTGACCTGTATTAGTCTCTTGTCTTATTAATTATATTGGCAGTGTGAGATGCAGCGTGTTAAGACATTAATCATCACTGGTCATGATCAGTTGAGGATGAATAGCATTTAACTCAACTCCGAATACGATAGTTGATAACACTGTGATTTTGACGACTCAAAATATTTAATTAGTTATTTCATACCATGAGCAGACACCAACTACATGGGAACAAAAGTCACATCACATTCATGTACGATCTGTAAGAGTTCTCATTATTTCATAAGCACATGTTCACAATCTCTATCTAGAGTCCTGGTTAGAGGTCAGTTCCTTTTTAACGGCCAATGTCCTTTGGCATAAATTCAGAGGCTAACTAGACTTAACTATCCTGCTAGTCAGCAATACACTTATTATGCTAGGCTTACGTCTACTGCTAGTCGTTTAATATCCGTTACACTAGGCTTACGCTTGCCGCTAGCTGTACAATATCCATCTATACTAGTCTTACGCTATTGCTAGTAACAAAATGTTCCTTTGGCATACCACGCCAGGCTAATCTGCCATAATTATGCAAACTGCGTTATTCCTACTACGACTTACGTTTGGTTCAAGAAATACACTGCTCAAATGGCTTCCCAGCCACACAATTAAAAAGTGGACTACGCCACACACTTTCCAGTGGTTATACCACACAATATAAGTGGCAATGGCCACACTTCTAAAACACACTGCCGTTCGGGTCAAAACCCACAAGTCGAATGTCCTTACAAAGACACACGCGTCATGCATAGAGATATGCATACTACGTCGTTAATATATATTCAATTGCGATGTTCCACGGTGCAGCAATCCGAGTTGGCCAAACTCAAATGCTTGCACACATGCAACAATCATCGACATCGGTCGCGGAGATATAATCATTTGAGGAATGCGCCATGCTGCATACATTGTCCTGAACACCTGTAGTTCATGTATGACTATCTAGTCATTCTTCCATAATTTTTTTCATATTCCCTTGTCGTGTGTGTCCGTACACTTATGTTTCCAGTATTCAGACAACATCTTCATCTGACATCTTCTAGTTATTTAATCTGTCTGAGATTAACCACCATATTTGACCTCTGTCTCCGTAGCCACGGTAAAGACAGCAATATTCCAAATTTCGGCCGACACCAGTACCATTCGTGCGAAAGCTCTACGGAGATTCAAACATCCTCAAACTGACTACAGCTTTCTTTGAAAACATTCAAGTGGACATCTGAGAGCGTTTGAAGAAGAAGAATTTACCTTATCTGTTATATAAATTTGCTTTTTTTTTCTTTTTTTTTTTCTGGAAATGCTGTTTATAATTATGTTGTTGTACACATTGTATGTTTTTATTCTAACCTTGGCAGGAGATGCTTGACATGCCGTGTCCAACCCCAGGTTGCTGGGGACTCATATCAGATGTGTACATTTGCAGACCTGACCAAGAGAAGTCCTTAAAGGTGATCAATCATCTTGTGGTGTTTCTTAGTCAAATTATTTTTTTTTAGTTTTGTGACACTGTTGTGGTGTGTCAGAAATATTGTTTGTGTAGCATTTCTGCGTGATTTGGTATTACTTACTTAGTCGTTCCCCTTCTACCGTGAGGTGTAGAGGTTTGGAAGAGAGAGCGCCAGACCTATCGGCTGTCTTCCTCCTGGCCTGGTTCCATTCTAGTCCTCGGTCCTTCAAAGATTGTCTAATGTTGTCCTCCCAGCGGACTCTGGGTCGTCCTGGGGGGTCTTGATCCCTGGCTCTTTGTTTCCCATGCTTGTCATGGTAGCCGATCATCTCCCATTCTGCAGACATGGCCAAACTGATGCAAGAATTTAAGGGAAGATTACATCCAACCCTCTGCATATCCAGAAAGCTCAATGATGCAGAAAGGAAGTACCCAGTTATAGAAAGGGAGCTGCTGGCTGTTATCTGGGCGGTAGTCAAGCTGGAGCGATATTTTTTGGGCGCCCCTTTCATCATAGTCAGACCAGAAATCCCTTTCCTCATTGAAGAAAGCGAATCACAAGAACCCAAAGCTAGCCCGGTTCGCCATCCTGTTTCAACCTTTTCAGTATGAAATCGAGGCAATACCAGGGTCTGCAAATGTGGTCGCAGATGCTTTATTGAGATGCCCACAGCTCGAACCTGAAAATTCATATTCATTTAGTTAATTGACTTTATATAATACATGTGTGAAGCCATGGTGTTTATCCACTACTAGTCACTATGACAAAGGACGATGAAGACACGAACACTAAGTTCAAACCATTCATATTAACATTTGTGATTTACATGACTTTGAGATAATCATTATTCACTTTAACTAGTGGTACAATGAACAGTATTATACTACTTGCAGACATGAACAATTTCCAACTACGACATCATGTTATTATTCTGGAATGCACATTCACATTAATTAAGATTGCTATATTAATGCTACAAATCTAGTCCTGACACGGATAGTTTGGAGTATGATTATATTATTGCAAGTTTGTTTTGGACATTACTTGTCTTGCCACAACGTACAAAAGGTACTTAGAGCAGAATAATTAAGTAATGGAATAATTGTGTTAATTAGTTATCCTTGCGCTCTTGTACTATTTTTTTTTCCTCTCTTCTTTCTCTTTTTGTGAAATATTCATGTACTTTAGTTACATTAATGTCATATCGCATTGTTTCATATCTTATTTGATTTGTCATGTGTGAATTGCGTTTAAGCTTAATTTTAGGATTTTTGACAGCATTGTTAGTTGGAGATAACCTTCTATTTCTTGTTACATTTTATTATTATTATTCATGCATTTTTAAATTTTTGATTTCGATTTTTTATTTTTATTTTATTTTATATATCTCATACCATTTTCATATATGCATGCTATTTCTTTGATATGGTTATTATAAACTCACAGTGATCATACATTTATGTATTTTTTTGTTGTTGCATCATTGGAATATCGACTGTATATGACTTTTACTTATGGACATATGACAGTTTATGACTGATGACAAATTCGTCTAGCAGGTTATTTGATAATAAGTTACATTAGGCAGACTGACTGCGACTAGATTATTTTCGATATGGCTTAATATTTGTGATATGATCAATTTTGGCCGAGATTTCCGCATAGGAAATATTTGAATTGAAAAAAAAGCAAATAAATTTGTTTTTTTTCCACACCGCGAAATGGGTGATATGTTAAGGATAGATTTGAGATGCAGATAAAATAGTGTGACATGTTACTACACGCTAGCACATTTCCATTTTTATGTGAGGAATTGTGTTCGCCTGTAGTCAAATTAATGTTTGACATCTGCTCTACGACAGATGAGCAGTCTATAATTCTTAACCTTAAACATTTTCGGATCAATACACATGTGGGACATTTTTGGCGGGGGTATCGAATGTCAACTATCATATGTTGTCTGTGAATGATCAACATATGTTTCTTCAACATAGTATCTCTGCTGGGGTAAATATCCTTCTTGAGCTTTATATTTTCTCCTTTTTGTTCTCATAATATATCTATCGTGTGTGTCCTGAACACGAATTTTCCTTGGGAAGTGCATTCTTTTAAGTTCATGTATTCTTCAGGGGTGAACAAAGTTTAGTGTGTCAAAATGTGTCAGTCCTTCTTGACTATTGGTCACATCATGTCATTCGGTAAGACAGAAATCTTAAGGTACCATACACATCTCATATATATTATACTTAACATCTGGTTATTCATTGTAGAACAATGCTCATACAATATAGGCATGTGCTAATAATTCAGGGGGGATGTCATCTCCTGCACGGAGGTATCTCTGCTCTATATTCTTCTGGGTACAGCAATATTCTTCTATTATTTTCCATTATTTTTCCCCTTTAGCATTTTCTTTTGGTGTGTCCTGAACACCTGTAGTTCATGTATGACTATCTAGTCATTCTTCCATAATTTTTTTCATATTCCCTTGTCGTGTGTGTCCGTACACTTATGTTTCCAGTATTCAGACAACATCTTCATCTGACATCTTCTAGTTATTTAATCTGTCTGAGATTAACCACCATATTTGTCCTCTGTCTCCGTAGCCACGGTAAAGACAGCAATATTCCAAATCCGACAGTATTTTCAATGGGATTTATAATTACTTATGGTTCACCTTCGTTCTATGTTTTCATGAACAAATCTCAACAATAAACCATATACAAAATGGCAAAAAAAACATTGTATATGACATGGGCAAACCATATATGTGCAGATATCATGTTGACAGGGAGTATGACTGGCAGAGGCAGTAAAAAAATATCTCATTCAGTATTATATGACATGGGCATTGTCAACCAAGACCATCAGGGCAAGGGTGGCATATGTAAATGCTATCTGGGGGTATGACTGGCAGAGGCAGTATGAACAAAATACTGCTGGGGTATCATCTGCATAGTTGTCATGTGCAGATATCATGCTGACAGGGGGTATGACTGGCAGAGGCAGTATGAGCAAAAACTTAGTTGCTCCCTCTGATGTGGTGATTTGTTTCTCTCTCTTCTTCTCTTTCCTTTTATGTCAGCTGCTAATATTGGGGCAGTCAATGTTATACGGTATGGGCCTATTATATCATGTCATTCATCATATGTGAAACAATGTGTAACAAACTATCAATCTGTGTCATCAAAATGTGTGAGGGTGACATATAAATATATATAACATCCTGTAAAATATTCAAAATGTGTTTCCTTTATCATTCTTTTCTTTTATCTCAGTTTTCTCTTTTCTGTTTTTCAATTTCATTTCTTTTCTGTCTGTTTTCTCTTTTCTGTTTTCAATTTCATTTCTTTTTCTTTTCTTTTCTGTGCATTCTCTTTTTATCTTTTCTGTTTTGCAATTCTTTTCTGTTTTCTCTTTACTGTCAATATATCAAAATTACAAGAGAATGATAATAATCAGTTCTCTAAACATTAGAGATACTACCAATGCTTCTAATATCTGGGGTGTAGTAAATCCTAAACAATAGGGCTGCAAGCAATAGTTAAGTTCAGAAAAGGAATAAGCATAGTAGTAGCAGCTGTTGTCAATAAGTAGTAAGGAGAGGGTACTGTAGTTACTTGATAGATATAGGAAAATACAAGATCTCCCGATGACAACATTATTGTAATTCAAAGGGATGGAGATGATTGGGATAGAAAAGTTCACAAATCTAGAATGTCTTCTCAAAATAGTGAAGGGGAAAACAGTAAGTTAAGGGGGTGTGAGAGGTAAAGTGGAAAAATTCTTATAATGGTGGGTCCAAATTTGGATGTACCATCTTTTTGTTTTATAAAATGTCTAAACGTTAACAGTACTATGTTATCTCAGAATCTTAAAACATTTTACAAGGTAATTGTTGCTGTCATCTTTGACGGAGTTTCAAACGTCGATTTATTGGTTGTATGTTTTTCACCCTGGTCAAGGTTAGGGAACTATGTCTTAACTTTGCTGTGTCAGGTTGATTAGGGGTTATCTCCCTTTTTGGTTCATTCATTGGGTTTGACCTTTTTTGAGAATAGGGTCAAAGGTAAACAGTTCTGGGCTATGTGCCATGCGCAGTTGTAGAGCGCAAAATTAGACTTCCGTCAGGTAGAGAGGTGAACTGGCTTCTGTGGGACGGGAATGTCCGTTGTATTCTGGGGAAGGAAAATCTTCAAAGTGACTGCGGCGGTAGTTAGTTGGGCGAAAACTTGAGGCAATCGTTCTAGGCCGAGCATAAGAACGAGCTGAGTAGGTCTGAATGATAGACTACTACAGTGGAGTAGAGTAGAGGAAATAGAATTGAGGAGTCATAGATAAAATGGCAGAGAGAGACATAGGAGATATGAGTCATAAGGAAAATGTTATAATAGACGGCGGAGAAAGTGACAGTCCAATGTGGAAAAGTACGCGACAAAGAAGATAAGGACAAAACTGAATAATTCCGGAATTTATGAAGTATTTCGAGTAGGAACAACGGTTTAGGGTCAGTAAGATAGAGATATTAGAGGGGGTTAGCAAAAACAATAAAAGTGACCATGACGGTGGAATACGTCACAACTGTCAATTTTGTAAATAATCCAGTAACAGGCAGTTACGGAGGAAAAAAACAAGAATAAATGGAAACGGTAGAATTATGACGTTAAATATGGGGTTTTCTGTAAACAGTATCATGAAGCGGATGGAGCATAGGGAAGAATGAGAGAATTGGGTTTGGCTGAGTGGCAGATGTAGAAGAGGTCCACATTAAGAGTTTCACACTATTACAAAGTATTTGAAATTATGAATATTTTGAGATAACATGCATATTTTGTTTCATGACATGTGAAATGTTGATGGGATGCATACTATCTTTTATGGCATATTTAATGTTGATAACCTAAATGGACATACTATTTTGTTGTTGTTTTTTTTTTGCTTTGTGTAGAGATAGAAATAATGTGAAAACTTGTTGTTTGATATATATGATTCGAAATGTAAACTTATTTTTGAGGAAGAGTACCACAGATGAGTAAAGTGTGAGAGACTCGATAGATAGAGAAAGAGACTGTTCTTGAGACAAAGACGAAGTAGCAATGAGACTGAGCACAGGTTAGGGATAGATTTAGTAGAGATAAGATCAGTTTTTTTTGTAAAGGGAAAATATTTTTCTCTAAGAGAATTTTCTTTTTTTACAGGTGGGGTAGATAATATAACAGGTAGTGTCGGTAATTTGAAATTTGGTAGGAAGTAATTTTTAAAACAATGACTTTTATGAGAGAAACAAACGGATTTGTAAATTTATAATCAAATGGCAATAATCCATAACATGTTGAAGTAGGGGACAAGAGTAGGATTGACATCCCTTGTGCAGTGTTTAGTTAAGCTGACCTTGTCTGAGTATTATAAAGTTGAGTTTGGAGTTTGGTTCAGCTACGCGAGTGAAGAGTTTTTGCTCAGGAAATTTATATTTCAAGTGAACTGTTTTGTTCTAGAATGTTCAGAAAATAGTTGTCGTTGTAAATCGTGGTTCATAATAAAATCAGTCACATTCGAGAATGCGACAGCGTAGGTTTAGTTTCGAGTTCTCTCCCAAGTGTGTAAAGATAGTATTTTATAAGTGGCTTGCGCTACTGAGGGTTATCATCAGACAATACGCGAAAGTCCTTTTGTTAGATTTCTTTGGTCACATAAATAATACACTATAGTTTAGACCTTCAATCCCAAATGCATTCCATAATCATGTATGACTTTTGTGTGAGTTATTCTGAGGACAAGAACACAATGTTGCCATTTCAAGATAATGTGAGTGTTTTCGAAACGAACCAGGTACGTTGCAACTTTAAGAGTCTATTACTGGTATCACAGATTAGTAGGTGTTACGTGTCTTTTGATGTTAATGTTAATATTACATAACAGGAGAGTTCCTGTGGTCAAGATGACTTCTAGGGTAGTAAATCTCTAACGACATCGCAACAAGCCCCACACCCCTCAGAATGATTTGAGTCACAATGGCCGAAATGGACGATAAACTTTATTTAGGACAGCAAGCAGCTTCACAAATCAATAGTTCAAGCCCACATGTAATAGCAGATAATATGCGTTATACGAAATACCGTAGACAGTCACTCCATGTCAGGAAGGCTGTCATTTTTCTCAGTATGCTTTATTTCACATCACTCGACACTGAGCAATTACACTTCTGGTCATTACCGATAACTAGATAACTAAATACATCTCACAAAAGATCTTGATGTATTTGTGATAACAGAACTCCAATCTTTAACAATCAGGAGCTCAAACACAGATGTCCACTCGTCATAACACACAATCAAATCTCTCTTGTAGTTTCACGTGAGCCAGCCAAGCATATCGGCTTAACGTCGATCACCCGCCTTTATCAGTGACCCGTATAAAATAAACAAACAAATATATATATATATATATATATATATATAATATGAGCAGTATTAGCTACAACTATTTCACCATTCAATATCAATAAACAGCATAAAATTACAGATGTTATGGTAGGAGCAAATAAAAAAACAAATAGAGATACCAACAAAATTACAGTGTAAAAGATTACAGTAAATAATACTAATGAATAAAGCAAAGCAGAAATTTATGAATTATAGAAAAATGGAAAACAAAATCGACTCTACCACATTTATGACAATACAAGCACGATATCACAATATATAATACATCTAATAACTGAATGATAGCAAGATTAGATAAACAGATTTACAAACAATAATGGAGAATGAACCAAATAAAAATACAATTAACCTGACAACTACAAATTTACTAATAAACAGGCAAAAAAGCTAACAGAAATGGTGCTGGTAATCTCAATAGTAGCAGTTAAACTCACAGCTTTGTAATTCCAGCCCCACTATTTGAGAAAATCATGAACCAAACCTAAAGACCAGCCAATAATTCATGACCGTGGGATTGGTATTGTGAACTAATGGCTCCCTCGCCAACCAACCCGCTTATCTCACAAACATGTAAATATAAATATACATATAACATATAAAAAAAGGAACCCTGTCAAATGAGATTCTTCAAGTCACACACTGTATGTAACAATAAATATACTTATCTGTTATAAGAAAAAACAATTCCTCCTGGCTTCCACCTCTGGGCTCAGGGAAAGACGATTCACATACAGTGCTGCGATCAGAGTTAAACTTAGAAAACCGGCTTGTAGCCTATCCACACCGCCATCTTGAAAATAATTCTGCCCAATGCAGAGAATGTAGCCCAAAGACTTGAAAAATTACTTCACCACATATGTTCATAATCCCGGCTTGAGGCCTCCAAAATTAGTAGATGTTACGTGTCTTTTGAAGTTAATGTTAATATTACATAACAGGAGAGTTCCTGTGGCCAAGATGACTTCTAGGGTAGTAAATCTCTAACGACACCGCAACCAGCCCCACACCACTCAGAATAATTTGAGTCACAATGGCCGATATACTTTATTTAGGACAGCACGCAGCTCCACAAATCAATAGTTCAAGCCCACATGTAATAGCAGATAATATGCGTTATACGAAATACCGTAGACAGTCACTCCATGTCAGGAAGGCTGTCATTTTTCTCAGTATGCTTTATTTCACAACACTCGACTTCTGGTCATTACCGATAACTAGATAACTAGATACATCTCACCAAAGATCTTGATGTATTAGTGATAATAGAACTCCATTTTAAACACTTTAACAATCAGGAGCTCAAACACAGACGTCCACTCGCCATAACACACAAACGAATCTCTCTTCTAGTTTCACGTGAGCCAGCCAAGCATATCGGCTTAACTTCGCTCACCCCGCCTTTATCAGTGACCCGTATAAAATAAACAAAGAGCCCAGTTTGAGCTAAATATATAATAGGCACAATCGTTATGAATTTTAATAATGACAGTAGGCAAGTCAACAGACTAACGAGTAGTTTATGAACGTGGGAAATCGTCAACCCTGGCGGTTGGCCAGTATTCTCTAAGATACACCAAGTAAAGACTACAGAAATTAAGCTGAAACGGAAGAAATATATCAGAACAGTTTGAAAGGACAATGTTTTACACATGATGAATTTAGAGGGCAGGAAATAGTGGTACAACGGAAATAGGAGAAGTAACATATATAAAGAAGGAAATAGTGGTACAACGGAAATAGAAGAAGTAACATATATCAAGAAGGAAATAGTGGTACAACGGAAATAGAAGAAGTAACATATATCAAGAAGGAAATAGTGGTACAACGGAAATAGGAGAAGTAACATATATCAAGAAGGAAATAGTGGTACAACGGAAATAGAAGAAGTAACATATATCAAGAAGGAAATAGTGGTACAACGGAAATAGGAGAAGTAACATATATCAAGATGGAAATAGTGGTACAACGGAAATAGGAGAAGTAACATATATCAAGAAGGAAATAGTGGTACAACGGAAATAGGAGAAGTAACATATATCAAGAAGGAAATAGTGGTACAACGGAAATAGGAGAAGTAACTTATATCAAGAAGGAAATAGTGGTACAACGGAAATAGAAGAAGTAACATATATCAAGAAGGAAATAGTGGTACAACGGAAATAGAAGAAGTAACATATATCAAGAAGGAAATAGTGGTACAACGGAAATAGGAGAAGTAACATATATCAAGAAGGAAATAGTGGTACAACGGAAATAGGAGAAGTAATATATATCAAGAAGGAAATAGTGGTACAACGGAAATAGGAGAAGTAACATATATCAAGAAGGAAATAGTGGTACAACGGAAATAGAAGAAGTAACATATATCAAGAAGGAAATAGTGGTACAACGGAAATAGGAGAAGTAACATATATCAAGAAGGAAATAGTGGTACAACGGAAATAGGAGAAGTAACATATATCAAGAAGGAAATAGTGGTACAACGGAAATAGAAGAAGTAACATATATCAAGAAGGAAATAGTGGTACAACGGAAATTGGAGAAGTAACATATATCAAGATGGAAATAGTGGTACAACGGGAATAGGAGAAGTAACATATATCAAGAAGGAAATAGTGATACAACGGTAAAAGGAGGAGTAACATATATCGAGAGGAGAACAGTGTTACAACGGAAACAGAAGAAGTAACATATATCAAGAAGTGGTACAACGGAAATAGTGGTAAACATAACGGAAATAGAAATAGAGAAGTAACATATATCAAGAAGGAAAATAGTGGTACAACGGAAATAGGAGAAGTAACATATATCAAGAAGGAAATAGTGGTACAACGGAAATAGAAGAAGTAACATATATCAAGAAGGAAATAGTGGTACAACGGAAATAAAAGAAGTAACATATATCAAGAAGGAAATAGTGGTACAACGGAAATAGAAGAAGTAACATATATCAAGAAGGAAATAGTGGTACAACGGAAATAGGAGAAGTAACATATATCAAGAAGGAAATAGTGGTACAACGGAAATAGGAGAAGTAACATATATCAAGAAGGAAATAGTGGTACAACGGAAATAGGAGAAGTAACATATATCAAGAAGGAAATAGTGGTACAACGGAAATAGGAGAAGTAACATATATCAAGAAGGAAATAGTGGTACAACGGAAATAGAAGAAGTAACATATATCAAGAAGGAAATAGTGGTACAACGGAAATAGAAGAAGTAACATATATCAAGAAGGAAATAGTGGTACAACGGAAATAGAAGAAGTAACATATATCAAGAAGGAAATAGTGGTACAACGGAAATAGAAGAAGTAACATATATCAAGAAGGAAATAGTGGTACAACGGAAATAGGAGAAGTAACATATATCAAGAAGGAAATAGTGGTACAACGGAATAGGAGAAGTAACATATATCAAGAAGGAAATAGTGGTACAACGGAAATAGGAGAAGTAACATATATCAAGAAGGAAATAGTGGTACAACGGAAATAGGAGAAGTAACATATATCAAGAAGGAAATAGTGGTACAACGGAAATAGGAGAAGTAACATATATCAAGAAGGAAATAGTGGTACAACGGAAATAGGAGAAGTAACATATATCAAGAAGGAAATAGTGGTACAACGGAAATAGGAGAAGTAACATATATCAAGAAGGAAATAGTGGTACAACGGAAATAGGAGAAGTAACATATATCAAGAAGGAAATAGTGGTACAACGGAAATAGAAGAAGTAACATATATCAAGAAGGAAAGAAGGAAATAGTGGTACAACGGAAATAGAAGAAGTAACATATATCAAGAAGGAAATAGTGGTACAACGGAAATAGGAGAAGTAACATATATCAAGAAGGGCATATATCAAGAAGGAAATAGTGGTACAACGGAAATAGAAGAAGTAACATATATCAAGAAGGAAATAGTGGTACAACGGAAATAGGAGAAGTAACATATATCAAGAAGGAAATAGTGGTACAACGGAAATAGGAGAAGTAACATATATCAAGAAGGAAATAGTGGTACAACGGAAATAGGAGAAGTAACATATATCAAGAAGAAAATAGTGGTACAACGGAAATAGGAGAAGTAACATATATCAAGAAGGAAATAGTGGTACAACGGAAATAGGAGAAGTAACATATATCAAGAAGGAAATATTGGTACAACGGAAATAGGAGAAGTAACATATATCAAGAAGGAAATAGTGGTACAACGGAAATAGGAGAAGTAACATATATCAAGAAGGAAATAGTGGTACAACGGAAATAGAAGAAATAACGGCACTTTGCGCAGATTTGGAAAAACAATTCGAAGGCTTGGAGAAGAGGAAGACGAGACAGGAAGAAGTGTATACAGTACACGAAAAGTACCAGCTTGACATGCAATCAGAATCCGATTCATCAAATGGGGAAGATAGAGTTATGGACTCCGACGAATATGCCCAAAGTTTCATGTCGGATGAGCTCGATTATACAGAAGACGTCGAAGGCAGTAGAAGTTATTGGCGGAGAAATGAAGACAGTGATCTTGGATGCATAAATTAGATAAGAAAATGATCAAAATGGCTGGGAGAGTCTATCTAATTAAAAACATTCTTTAGCGATAATTGTAGTAATTACTGTAATTCTTTATTTTCTAATTTTTTTAAGAACGTATAATATTGTGCATATCAATATACGTGGTATAATACATACTAGTATTATAATTTTCTTACTTCATTAGTTTATCATTGAGTATATTAGTCTTTTTGACTAGTGATTAGAATGTAAAATTGTTATTTGCATATCTTTTTAACTTTGCATTTATTTGCAGATAACGTTTATTTAGTATTTATATTATATATTATGTATTAAGTTTTTGTAATGTTGCTGTTATTAATATTTTTGACATTAGTATGTTTCTTCCTACTTTTGATTATAAAATGTGGGATAATTTTGGAAGTTCTATATTTTTCCTCACTAATGATTAAACTGGTGCGAATATTAGTTTTTTAAAATTGTATTAACACATCTCACTTATATGTAACACTTGGGCTTCTGATAAACAGGTAACACCTCCACATCTCGCTAACAAGTAACTGTAGTGGTTTTTGATGGTACTGTAAGGTTGTTGTGTTACCTAATGTGATGTATGAGGTCAGCTGTGAAGGCTCCTGAGATAAATGTAGATGAGAATTACAGAAGGCCCTTCTTACTACCACTTACGACCTCAAACATATCTTTTTTACTCTTATGAGTGTAGCTACGTTAAAAAGTCTAGGGTACTGAAATGTAATGTGTTGTAGTATAAGATACAAACACACACACACACACAGATAATTAATAAGTCTAATAATATTACTAAAATCTATAACACACTGAACTAACTCAGGCTGTTTTAGTTTAAAATATTAATTTTTTCTTTAAATTTATTTGTTCTGGATCAAGGTTTTATTTTGGCCAGAACATATGAAATGTTATGAAGTTATAAATGGAATGCATCAATATATGGCATAATAAAATGGAATATGATTACAAAGGTATGTTATAAGTCTTGTTAATATTAATTAATTTTATAGTGTCTCTGGGAGAACCTTTACTGGATATGCTGTTGGGATGGTGTCATCACACCCACTCTGAGAATAGAACTAGCTTTGTCCATTGTCTTATGTACTTTAGAAAAAGTTTATTTCCCAAAATTTCAGGATATTAGTGGTGGGAAAGTATTTATAAGTATTCAAGAGTTTCGGTGCATCATCAGACAGCCATGGAGTTACTCAACGCGGATGAGACTATTTGAAGCTGGAATCCGGTGGCCCCTCCTCTTGGTAGCTGGGATACAGTGCTATACAGCACCAACGCCACTGTAGGCGGCACACACGTCAGCTTGAGTAAACTGGTCTTACTTTTGTGGCACTACCCTAGTGCCACAACAGAAACTCACAATTCTGAAACAAAGTTTGTGCTATGTGTCAGTAATCTATTTACTGTACCACTTTACCCACAGCACAACACATCAACAATACACAGAGGGGATCAGATCTCTCTGACCAACGAAGCACATCTTACCCAGTTGTTTTCATATAGTATCAGTTCCCCCAAGACTGCATTATATCTGCGATATGTTCAATAGTTTTTTTTCCTCTTATACAATAAGATAGGTGATATGTTCCCACCGATCTCAACAATAGATCCGACTTCCATAGTCTTAGTTAGGCGTCCATATATTTTGTTTGTCTCTAGACCTTGAACTTGGGCTGGGGACTTAGAGCGAACACGTCTCTACTCTTGTTTTTTCATTAAAAAAACACGCTTGGTTCTTGGACCAACGCCATGCAATACCCTACACACTTCTGCCTCCGAAGTTATTTTTAGCCACAATTCTCCACCTTTCCCCTCTCTTTAATTACAGCTCGATTTTTACGTTTGCGTGCCTCAAGGTCGAGAATTCGAAACTTTAGTGAAATTTTCAACAGTGCAGTCGCTCGTGTGATATGAACAACACAAATCTTCTTATTATATATCCGTCTGAAAGGTTTTATATTCATAACATTATTATTGAGAAAAAGTTACTTTTCCAAGGTTAGTTTTTTTTTTGGAAATATGTTCGAGAACCTTCTCCACGGCGTTTGCCGCTGAATTCAAATATTAATTAACCCGGTCCTAAAAAATGCCGTGCAGAAGTCGGATGTGTCGACCAAAAGGTGCAGATATCACAGCTACGTTGTAAACAGACACAACGCAACCACCGTCCTTTTCAGGGCGAACGAAGAAGAAGAAGAAGAAATAACAATCAAGTATCGTAAAAGTCCAAGAAATGACTGTTTCTGACACGAGCTAAAGTCGTTTTTTGTCAATTTCCTTACATTGTGTCAACTAGTGACGTGAATTTTTTTTTCTTTTACTACCAATTGCGTCTTTTAGCCTTGCTGTATTCAAACACGTGTTCAGTCATATTTTTCCTTTTGTGTTCTCCGTTTTCTCTCCCGTCTACAAAGGGTAAACCGTTTCGTCTGCACGTCTAACTCGTTAGTTTTAAATGGCGGGTAGGAAAGCGGGCATGGGCAAGCATGTCTCCTAGTATCTTACGCATTATTTTTATCCCTACATTTTATCGTTAAATTTGGAGATATTTTAACGTTATATCATGGTAAATTCATCACAGTAACAGCCACACCTCTCACTAACAAATAGCACCCAAACCTCTCACTACCGCATAACAGCCATACATTTTGCTAACACATAACACCCACACCTCTTACAAACAGGCAACACCCACACATCTGACTTTCTTCAGCATGGGGTATCTGGCCCCTTGCACAACCCTCCTTGGTCGGTTTTTACGAGGAAAGAGCAGAAGCACCAAATTATCTTTATTTCCCTCCACTCATCAACTATTTCAGGAAAGACATATTCTTTTGTTATAATTATGGTATTCATTATAATTTTTATTTTCAACTTTTGTTACATTTACAAATAAAGTTACTTAAAAATGATAGGACATGCAGTGAGTGATATGTTTTAGCCTCTGAATTTAATTGCTTCATTGATTTATCGTTCAGTTTTTACAATTTATATCATTAGCGTTTGGACTTTGTGTCACAAGATGGAATATGGGGCGACCTCTTCTTGATCTCTCTTTCACTATGGCAGTATCAGTTACACTGTTGTACTGACTATTTACGTGCTTTTTCCATGGTCAGCACTTTTTTTTTCTCTGCTATGTAGCAGATATTGTGTATCTACATTCTTTCACTCCTCTCGGGGATAAGTCGTCATGTCTCATTGTTACCTATTTCTCCCTGCTTTGCAAGGAGCGGCGGAGATAATATTAACGACAACCATGCTAGCTAATCGCAGGTGCAGCTGACATCAGACTACAGATTAGCCCTAAAAATCACCAGCGAAATTCCTTACTCTGAAATAAGGCCAGACTGCGCTCGTCGCAAAGCTGGTAATACGGGAAGACACCTTATGGACAGATAGGATTGACAAAATTATTTAGATACAGCAATAAAATGTTACATCTTTCTCACATTGCTGAGAAAGTTTACCGATGTGTTTGTGAGTTTGCACACAAGGTAACGGAGGTTTGATTGCCATATATTTGCATTACGAGCAAAATTATTCGATGTCGGAATATTTTATAATTTCCCCACACAACACGCATGTTTGAAAATGATTGAAGCCCTGATTAGCTTCATAACAAACATATGCGGGGGAGGACAGACAATATAACCTGGCTTTTGTGCAAGACTGCCAGAAGTTAGAACAACAACAGAAATGGACACCTTGTATTGTTTATTCACTGTGAAAATTCACGCTTGCCAAGACAACAACAGACTGCCAGAAGTTAGAATCAGAATTCCATCTTATCAGAATGGACACCTTTTATTGAAGTATTTAAAAGGATTTACAAAACAGCCCTGGAAAACTCTATCAATTTAAAGAGGAACCCGAAACTGAGGAAATTGAAACACACGGAGTCATAGAAGGATTTGTCTTATAAACGTAACGACCCCAAGAACACGTGTAAAAAGGCATCTGCCAGTGCCTTAACTTTATTCCTCTGAGCAAAAGATATGTGAGCTAGGATTGGCGTAATTTTTCATTTAACATTCTATGTTTTTCATTACTAACATGTGATCTAATACGTATATATTGCCATGTGAATATTAAAATGTAAAAATCGCTAGTGAATGTCCAAGTCAATTGAGGATGGCAACCTCAGCGTGTAGAATGATTTCATGAACCACCACTGCAAGGAGCTGGTGACTTCTTTATTTCTAGTTTTTTACAGAGAACTAAACACGTAAATAGTCCCAGGTTCAATATGGAGCAGGGAGGGAAAGATAAAAGAAATAATGTACAGTCTAATTATAATACTTTCAGTTTCAAACCAGAGTAAATGTCTATGTAAACATATTCACTTTAAAACTAATGAAAGTTTCAAACTTTTCAATCAGCGTAAATGTAAATGACAACATATTCAATTTATATTGTGAACACTTTTCAAACAGTGGAGATGTAAATGTAAACATATTATATCTGTACTATTAACCATTTAATTTAAATTTAAAATAAAGATAAAGCTATTTCATTTAAATGTAAAGAAAGTTTTCTTTCAAGGTGTTCAGTTTAATTCTCATCAAGGGTAAACTGTGGGCAGCTGATATGGTGGAATTAGAGAAAGAGGATACACTAAGTATGTGTCGGGAAACGCAATACTCAGGAGAGCGTTTCGTTTCTCTTCTATCACCATAGTTGTTGGTGGGGGTACTATCTCTGAAACATGAAGGGAACAGTGGCCTGAGCTTTAAGACGAGGCACCACTTTGTAGACACTTCCTGACACTTCTGGGAACGTGCTAAACCCTACCACCTTGACCAGCGACAAGCGTGATCAGTCTACCAGGAACCAACCCACTAGAAGGAACAGAACCGTCACTGATCGATCCCCGTCAATAGCGAAAATGTATAGGTGAATGCATGTTTAAAGCCACTGAACAATTTAGTTACGTGCATGATATAGGGGTTTCATTTCTTCACATTTTGATATATAACACTTTATGTTATCTTTATAAATAAATTATTTAGTGCTGATCGATCATCGGCCTTTCTAAAAGGCCGCTCGTATACTAAGAGTTAAGAGTCTTGGAAGAGAGCGCAATCTTATCCTATCGTCTGTCTTCCTCCTAGTCTAGGTCCATTCTACTCCTCGGTCTTTCAAAGATTGCCTAATGTTGACCTCCTAGGGGTCTGGGTCGTCCTGGAGGTCTGGATTCCTGGCTCTTAGTTTCCCATGCTTGTCGTGTTAGCCAATCTTCTCTCACTCTGCAGACAAGGCCAAACCATACTAATGACACTGGTTATAACAAACACAAAAACAAATGAGAATACCACTAGGAAAATACAAATTATGAGTTGCATGGAGAAAATGTTATGAATTCTCCACAATAAATGAACCCCGTGACTGGTATGACAGATTATACAAGTAACATGACTTGTCCCTTAGCACCTGGTCATTATGGACTGGACACACTTTAGCATGGACAAATCTGCTTCTACATTTCCAACGAGCAAAAACAATTTGACGTTGTAGCTAGCTTTACAGTTTTTAACAGCCAAAAACAAAATAATTCCTCACACAAATTGAAATGGGAAAAAGCAATTTGTAATTGTAGGAAAATTTGGTACCATTACTTTTGGGATCGATGCTCGCAGTAGAATTGTTTTGATCAATCAAATGTTGCGAGATACGGCACCAGCGGAGACGTAATATACAAAGAAAATTTGGACGCATAGCGAAACATTTTTTGTGTGTTAAAGGTGGCCTCGTTCGAATAGAACTATACCGAACAGGATGGATGAAAAGTGATAATTCTTTCACCGTTGCTTCCAGGAGGAAACAAGGTATGTTTAGGTGTAGATGACAGTGCAAGGCATGCAGTATTTGCTAAGATAATTGAATGCTAGTGTGTCAACGCGTGAATTGATAAGAATGTTTGTCACTTCTGCTAAGCCTAGCAAATCGTAGGATGAACGGAATGTAGAAGGACATATATGGAAAGAAAGCTGCACGTCGTCTGAGTAAAACGAAATATGGATGAACATGATAGCTTGTATATAAAACGAGAACGACCAAGTGTCACACGTTCTCTATTCTTACAAGCGCTGTTTATCAAATATTTTATCCATAATTGTCTAATGAAGTATAAAGCAGAAGTTAATTTCATGTAGAATCATCGCCCCAGGCTTTTTGTCAATGTGATGTTACATTTTTTGACTGCATGCTATACACTCCTTGAAAAAATTATGTGTGCCTTTTTAGTGCATTAAAAGCCTGTGTTTAAAATATTTTTTTTTCCATTTTTTATTGGCTTTAAACTGATGCGTGAAATGAAAACTCGTATATTTTAATTACTGCCTGTGATAAATTTGTTTTGTATGTTTGAAAAGTTCAGCCCTCTATGTTTACTGGTTACACACTTTCATTAAGAAAATTAGTAGTGTGGGAATATCTATCTGTTGGGTGTCCATGATACAATAATGTTGACTATATTCTAGGTCATTTAGTGAATAATTTATTTAACTATGTGATGGTGGGCAGAAACAAATAGAACGAATAAATAGGACTAACGTCACAAACAGGTTAATTAAAGTGTCATAAAGAAAACATTATTTGGTACATAACAAAGTTTTTTATTATAATTTTACAAAAAAAATGTATTAGAATATTTTTAAACTAATTAGTTATACCCCCTGATTCTTTGTCTTGTCAACCAACATTTCTCACTAACAACCAACACCAAGTCAATAATAATTTACAATAACATATTTACTCCAAACTTCATTCATACAATATAAACTTCAAATCCCTCAATAAAAATATATCCACATATAAATATACCAACATCCCCTCCCACAATTATTAACCAATCATCCCCAGTAGCTCTCCACCCAAATATTCCACTCCCCCCCAACAAACCACCTTAAGACTCCTCTCCACCCAAACTAACTTCCCAAATAACAAACTCACCCTTAATATTCCCACCACAAAAACCCCCTACTAAATTCTCAACCAAAAAAACCTCTAAATTCCCAACACAAACATCTAATTCCACCAACACAACCTTTCTAAATTCCAACACACAAACCCTCCTAAATTCCCACACACAACCTTCTAAATCCACCACCACACAAACCCTCCTAAATT